>JBCJKH010031369.1:0-10425 GCA_039877255.1 Loriculus beryllinus | reverse complement strand
GTCAGGGCTTTGTTCTGGGAGGTAAGATGGGTAGGCTTAAAGACGGAAAGACTGACATGATAGATGAATACAGATTTCCCACTTGACAGGTGGGAAGCATTGAACTACCAACTGCATACCGCACCCCACTCTCCATTATGATCCAGGGAATAAGGTAGGCGCCATATTTCTGCAGATTCAGAAATACACTGCAAAGACAATCCTTTTTCCTCTCAGGCAAAGCTTCCCAGAACAAAAACAAGACATATCTGGGACAAGGTCTTCTAAACCTAAGCCCAGGCAGGGAGACAAGTGGAAGATTCAGCCTGTGAATTTGAGCTTCAGAGAGGTGATTAACTCTGGATTCTGCTGGAGCCCAGTCGTCAGAGATATTGTTTCACACCACGCCATATTTCATCATCTTGTACTGACTGGTAAGCTCCCCTCTACAACTCAACTACACTCCTATTCCTGCCTGGTTGATCATCTACTTCTCATAAAGGCATGTAAGCACCTAAATGTTTTATGAAGTACTGTCCCAAGGCCAGGTCCCTAAGAAGCTTGGCTGTGGCACTGCCGGGAATAGATCAGGGTTTCGTGTGTAAAACAGATAGGTCATCGTAATTCCCAGTGGACTTCATAAAGAGTCTGATTCTCGCTCACCACACAGGCCTACCAATTTTGTCCAAAAACTCCTGGAAACCATAAGATTGTGTCAAATGGTGTAAATCTTTACTACCCTGGCTTGGTATGAGACAGAAAACAATCACCAAATTAACAAGGCAATAGCAGATCTTTCATTCCGTTGTCTCATAAAACTATTTTCAGCCACAAAAGAAAAATCGGGGCAGTAATGAGAAATCCTTTCTTCTCTCCCATTTCTCTTCAACAAGTTGGGACAATTAAAGCCTATTCAGGGCTCTCTAGATATTGACAGAAGTATTATTTGCTATAAGAAATACCACAATTTCATTTTACTTTTTAAAACAGTCTAGGAAATTAAATGCAAGACAACTTACATTAATTCCAAGTAGAGTCTCCCAGCTCCCAGGAAAGACAAAAAATGGAAACATTAAATCACTATCAGCTCTCAGACTGCAGCCCTGAATGCAGCGTTACAGCTTTGAATAGCTGAGATCAGCCCTTCATAAATCATGGTCTGTCTCGACATCACCTGATAATCGCACAACATCTGTTATTTCCAGGTGGGATGATATCCTTAGTGAGGAAAATATTAATGCAATCACCTCCTGTCCTTTTCCCTTTTTCCTGTGGCTTTATTTCTTGCATGCAATTAGTTTGCTGGTCTTTTCTTGTTCTGTTGCATTATATTGCACTGAAGATTGAACTGGTTGCTGCATCTTTTTGCCAGGATTTATAACAGAGCAGACAAGAAACCATGATGCTCCTTTGAACCTAATTAAACAAGGCCAAGTAAGCACCAGAAGTAGGGATCTACCTTCAAAGGACTCTGTTAAACATGACATTCTCCATCCTCTGCTATCATCTCAGGTGACCAGCAAATCAGAGGAATTCCTGCTCCACAACAGTGTGACTCTGCCTCTAAGTTAGAAAAAGGATTACTTTTGCTACATGGAGGCCAAAGTTAAGGAAGAAGATGGTGTGGAGGAGGGTGTCCTTGCATTCTCAAAGAAGCAAATGAAGAAGAGCACTGGGTCTCAGCAGTCAGGGACTATACAAACATTGCATTTAGCGGTTGTTTTGGATGGCACATTGATGACTTTGGGGGTTATTTTGGAGCTCTCTGATACTACCCTTCTTCCAGACACTTTCCTTTACTTGTTTTGCATTTCTCTGAGTATGAGGAAAGTTTCAGGAAGGGGGAGTGTCCTGTATTTAGCTGGGTGAAGGCTGGTGTGTTGGGTTTGCAAACTTCCTGGAGAAATATATCAATCCCCAGCCTCTGTGTAGTAAAGCCATGGGACTGTTGAAAAGCTGGTGGATGACTTTGTTTCAGAATTTCCAAGATGAGAGGACCCTCTCAGCACCTCCAAGTCCTGATGAATGGTAGTCTAGTCCCACTTGCTGAGGAGCCAACATGGAAAATCTGCAGGGGGGATGTGAATGATGGAGTTTGTAGCTTGATGCTAGTTTGAATCACAGACTGATGAGAAAGAGACAGAACAGCCAATACAAACCATCCTCATCCTGTTCTCCCAGCAGTCTCTCCTCTAAAGCGTTGCTTGGAGGTGAGCATATATGGAAATACTATTATTACTCAACTCCTGCTACTGTAAGACCGCCAGCAAGTTGTGCAGAAGGAGCCAACTTAAATGACAATAAAGTAAAATCCTTGGCAGCTGGGAGTGTTTGCTTCTTGGTGTCTGAAAAGGGAACCCTGGCCTGTGCTCCGCACTCATGCTGTTTTGGAAACTTGAAGTTGTCCATAAAGCATCGTCTGTGCAGAAGCCCTATCACCAAGCAGCAGGAGATGTTGTCCTTAGCTGTGACAAATGATTGCCAGCAGTGATTTCGGGGAAGAAAGAGCAGCTTTCAGATGTACTGCATCTAGCAAGCCAGGGAGCTACGTCGAGCTGCAAGAGACTGTAGTCATGCAAGCATAATGGTGCCACTGAAATGGGCCAGATCCTGAGAGCATTTACTATGTCTTGTGGGTGGCAGGATTTGGCTTGGTGCTCATAGTGTCACATGTCATTCCCAATATTATAGGGCCAGCTCCCACAGAGCTGTATTGCACTGGCTGAGATGTAGCTTTGTAATTACAGAGAGCTTTCCATACTGTCTGGGTTGCTCCTCATCTGGCTAATCCTACTTGATACAGCCTTCCCCACCCCGCTGTGCTTTCCACAACTGACCTGAAAGGGTGATGGACACCTTCCTGTGAGTACTCCTTGTTTTTCAGAATTAATTTGAGAAGGTCTGATCCAGTTTTCAGAGAAGTATAGAGAGTATTTCTACTGATTTCAGGGATTCTTGGAATGGTCCTTTATTGCATAAATTCAGATCCCTGCTATTTCACACTTCATTTCCTTCCATACCCTTGGGTGAAGATCATCAACTCCTGTTGATTTACTGCACTTGAACTTCTCAGGTTTCTCCCTTTTTTTGCTTTTTTTTTGTAAACTTTCTTTCAAGACCACATTCAGATTTCTCCATAAAAACTCTCTGAGAGCAGGAATTTCCCTATTATTTTTTATGGTTTAACAATAATGCACCAAAAAAAAAAAGAGAAAAAAAAAAAGCCTTTCACTTCTTTGCTTCTTTGGTAGTGTTTATAATTGCCTCACTTTGCTCAGCTTTGTCGCCTGTTCTAGTAGTTATTATTGAACTTTACCTGGAAACACCACACTGCTGCTGTACATAAATATATTGATGCTTAAAATCAGACACTGATTACAAGAAGTACCTGCTGAATTTTCTCTTCCAGATTTAAAACCACACATTCCTGATTACCATCTTGAATCAGGGTGCTGAAAGATGCAGAGCTCTGATACTGGGGGAAAATCCATTGAATTGGCTTTAATGTAAATTTCTATGTAGTCTGTTCTTCCTCCATACTCTGCATTCTGGATTCACAGTACCCCCTTGTTCAGATTCATTTGAAGATACAATTGCATTATTTCTGCTGATTCAGAGGCAGCTATTTTTGTTCCACACTGTGATCCTTGCACTGAAAACTAACAGAAAACAGCATTTGCTTAACCTGTATGCCTACTCCTGTATGCATTCAGAGCCACTGGCTTTTAGTTTTCCTAGGTTTGCAGAACAAGTGCATTTAAGGCCAAGTCAGCTGCCTCTCACTAGCTATGAACTCAACAAAATAATTTGTTTTCCCTTCAGTTGTTTCTAATCAAACCCACTGGAGTTTAATGAGTTGGACACTTATCTCAGAATATCTCACTCAGTGACCATAAGGTACATAGAAACTACGCGTATCACTTATTCTACAGGATCCCCATTGAAAGCAATGTTACAGGAAAGGAAACAACCCCTTGAATCTCAGATCTGAAGCTAAATTTGGAAAAATGGAAAAGAAAAAGTCATCTTGCATAGCGTGTGTATATTTGATAGGAGATTGCAGCTGAATGAACATGTGGTCCTGAGATCCCATTGGTGCTATGTGGCTTTTCAGATAAGAATCAAATGTTCCAACTAGTGGCATCACTGTAACACTGGTTTGCACCCATGTATCACTTCTAACATCAGCAGTTGATAATGCTGTAGTCTTATCAGAGGTACTCTGTCAATGTGGTTGCAAACCATTCTTTATTTGAACCTTGCTTTCACATATTTATTGCCATTGCCACAGAAAAACCTTTCTTTCTCTTAGGTAACCAGAACCACCAGCAAAGTGCGTGTCTCTGCTGGGTCCTAGTAAGTCATACTGAAATGAATCTGAGACTGGTCACTGCTATATTCCACTTACTTTAGTGACTCCTTTGCTCTATCTAGTGTTCTTTCTGACCTCTGCTCATGAGAATGCAGGGCTGCAAGACTAGCAGCTGACTTGGACTTAGGTTGTGCACAACTCCTGCTGATACTGATGCTTTTCACCCTTTGCTCTTATGTCATTGCTTAACAACTCCCAGTCTTGTGATGGCAACCATGATATCTCAGGTGGTGTGATTTTGCCCTTTCTGAGATATATAGGTGTTATTGTTCTCAAAGTAAAGATGAAAGATAACATACATAGAGCTTAGGAGTATCTTTTTGAAAATACAGCTGGTTTTGCATTGCACATTTTAGGTGCTTCGTCCCTGTTTAAATACACAGATCCAGTTTACTCACTTGAATTCCCATCTTGAACTCTTTTCTACACCTTTTCAGTCTTAATTGTTCAGTTAGGTCTGTGAAAATATGAAAGGAAGAAAAGAGAAGAGAATCATGGGCCCCTTATACAAACTGCCAAATGACAGCTGAAGGAGAACTACACTGTCCTTCAGACAGCTTTACTCCATCTGAGGATCGATTCAGATACTCGCTGGCTAAGCAATTACAACAGTGAAAAAAGCTGCCACTTCTCAGGTATGGATCACTTCAGAAGCAATGCAGAATGGACATTGCTTCTTCACACATTAAACATTGCTGCAAAGCTATTAAGCTACTGATGAATTTGCTGATCTTTCCTCTACATTGAGACACAGGTCCCAGCAACCCTGCTAAGACCCACACCTTATAGTGGGTACCTCCTCTCCCCGGTCTTTGCTTCTGGTGTCAGCCATACTGCTGGAGCAGAGCTCAGAGACACAACAGATGAAGAACAGCAAGGAAAAGGTCCTCATCCTCCTTCTCTGTATTTCTAGATCTTGGTGTCACTATCACCTAAGCTGGATGCTGAGAACAGGTCAAAGTGGAGAATAGACTCTCTCCTTTTCTCTCCTCATCGTTCCTGCACCTTGACATCAGCTGAGGGCCAGAAGCCAGGAAATCATTAACAGCAGCTTCCCAAGCCCCTGTCAGATGTATTTGAACTTCCTTTTTAAAATGAAAATGAGAAACAAGTCAACTTATCCTGCTGAGCTCTTGCCCAGGGGCTCAAGGGTTTCACAACCTGGCTAGAGAGCTATTGCAGCATGGATTTAGGAATTTCACAGCCTGATTAGAGCTCAGATATAAATTTGGATCCAGACCAGGTATGTGGTTTGGGCATGTAAAAAATTCTCATTGACATACCACCAAGTATATCCTAATATTTACTTCTATAGTCACCAAGTCCCCTACAGGTAGCTGACAAATTTTTCAACTTTCAGATAGATTTCTGCCCATTCTGTTTAAATACTTGTGGGATTTTTGTGGTGATACAGGAACACTCAAATACCAACAATTCCCTTCCTGAAAGTACATGCTGCCTCTGCAATTGTCAAAAGCTGAGAGACAGCCACCATGTCAAGATGCCACCCAAGCCAGCCACTCTGCTACATCACTTCTATGTGAGCCATGCCTTGTTCTTCATATGTAAGAAAAAAAGCAGAGAGGGGCACCCACAGACATGGGCAATGTTTGTGCTTGTCATTTATCTCTACAAATCTGGGGAAAACCAGTCAGGATCCAAGAATGGAAATCTGTGCTTAGTGGACAGATAATGTGGAGTTCAAATCCATCATCTAAATCCTGGCAAGCCTTTTGCTTGATTTTTTGCTTTCATGCAAATCCTAATTAGCTCCTGGAAAAACCTCACTGAGATCTGGATGTTGAGACTGATGTACATGTTGGTAAGGGCCTGTCCACACCTTTGATGCTGAGGAAGCTTTGCTCTGGGTGCACACTTTGAAGCTGAGCTGTGCTTTCATTTGAAACAGAGCCTTGGCTGCTCAGATGTGGAGCAGAAGGGATCTGTGCTCCGTGGCTGGTGGACAAGCTAACAGAGATGTGTTAACAGCTGCTAATGTGCTGCAGCTCTGATTTCAATTTCAGAGCATTTTGTGCTAAAAAAAAAAAAGAAAATATAAAATAAAATAAAAAAAAGAAATCAGACATTAGCAGTTAATAACAACGGAATATTTCACTGATTTCTCTTTTGACATAATGGAGCAGAAAGCTTGGTAACCAGGAAAGGATCCATAATGCAACATCCTGAGGCTGACATGGAGCAGGGAACAGATGCGAAAGCTCATACTTTGCCTTTAATTTATAGCACATTTTATTACGTGGCACAGATTTAATAAGTTAAAATATAGATATCAGGGTAACAATTACAGAGGCACTTTACTGGAGGAAACAAAACTTGGAACTCTCATCAACATACAAGGCTTTGTATGTTGCACCCAGGACCTCTTATTTCCTCTGGCACTCTTCTCTCTGGGTCTAAACTGCATTCTCTTCATCACAGCCATGTGGCTGGGTGGTGGAGGAAAA
Source organism: Loriculus beryllinus (assembly GCA_039877255.1). NCBI lineage: Eukaryota > Metazoa > Chordata > Aves > Psittaciformes > Psittacidae > Loriculus > Loriculus beryllinus. The sequence continues at coordinate 3,609 of JBCJKH010031369.1, read as the reverse complement.
CACTGTGATATCTTCGTTGTGGTGTAATTTGGAGAGGCAAACATATGCAGAGATATCTCTGGAGAGGAACACTTTTACGTTGAAGGATTGGTGTAAGTAAGACTTAAGTACCAATCAAAGATGTTTTGAAACAGATTATTTGATATCAGTTAACTTCAACAAAATAATGGAAGAACCAGTACATTCACACATTAAAAAGGACGTCAATTGAATACCCCAGAAGAACAATACAGTTGCATCCATCACAGATCTTTCGCATAGATAAGCAGGAAAATAATGTGTAGGAGATGTCCTCGCATCTGTGTTTGCACTAGTGGGACTGCTGCTGCATTGGTGATCTGGTGAACTTCAAAGAAGACATGGGGTAAATGGAAATAATTCAGAAAAGATTTAAACAGTCATTCAGAATCTGGCAAATGCACTTGATGGCAAAGCTGCCTAGTTTGTCCATCACTAGATTTACATCACTAGTGTTTGTAAATCAATAGGGAGTGATTTAAACTGGGTCTGCATGGTGGAGCTGGCCTTACCTTACCCAGATCTTTGGCCATATATCACTTGCAGTATGCTTTGTTAAACCTCTGTGCCTCAGCTGAATTTGGGAAGCCTGCTGAGATTCACCAGGAGGTTCACCCTGCTGCCCTGGGCTCCAATGTGCAACACAGGTGATGGCATCCCAGTTCAAAATCAGCTTAGGAACTTACTCTCAGCTGCTTTGCCTCTTTTAGTTGCCTCTTCTAGTTGCCTATTCTTGGCTGTGATGCTGAGCAATGTCAGCTCTGGGCTTTGACCTCATGGTTAATAGCACTGTCTGTTGGCTGAAGCTGGACTGTGATTACATACTCCTACCTATAGCAAGAAAAGTAAGAAAGGCTTTCATGTAGACAGGTGTCAGGAACTTCCCCATCTCTCAGCTGAAACTAGAGCCTTACTGTGCAGTTTCTTTGTCTGCCCACTATTTCGAGATATTTCTGTCATTTGGTTTGGCTGCCGACTCTGGTCTCAGTTCAAAGGTAGCATTTTGCTGGTTGTTGCGCCACTGGAGGCAGTGGGACTTGCCTCTCAGATGACATATGACCATGGATGCTTAAGATAGTAGGTCAGCTCAGATGTTTGCCCAGGTGGAACTTAGAAGACATAGCCCTAACCGTGGCCTGCAGGTAAAGCTCAGGATAAGGACAGCACGCAGTACAGTATCGTCTAAAGTTATTAAAAGCTTGAATGTCTTGAATTGAGATTTGCAAGTGTTCTACGCAAACATTTCGCATAACTTGTAGAATTGAGACTTGCCCATTAGGTCTATATGCCCAGGATTGTGGTGGCTCCTGCAGGACTTGATGTGTGGGTGGTTTCCCGAAAAGTGTTGTCCAGCTCCTGCACAAAATGCACAAATCACTGTATGATTTGTTGGACTGTGGTGTCCAACAATCAAACTAGATGGCCCAAATAGTTCATTCCCTCTGGCCTTCAAACCTGCGACTACTCTAAAAATAAAAGCCTTGAATTTCCCTCTTTTCCATTCTGCAGTGAATGCTTGGAAGCGGAGGAAGGCTGGATCTGATTTGGATCCAGGGGCAGGTTAGAAACAGAATAATAAGAAGCATTAAAGTGAAAATGAAGAGTAGCCAGATCACTGACTTTTAAAAGAAAAACAAACACACAATAAAGCGATACCTCCGCTGCTTGGAGCAGCTCCTACTCCAAACCACCTATCACATCTCATTAGAACAATGCTGAGCGCTTTGGAAAAGAGGTGCCTGCCTAGGATCCACTTTCAAAGAAAACTGCTGGGAGTTTACTTAGAGATGAAGAAAAAAAAATTAAAGCTTTTATAAGAACCAGAGAGTAGAATTCCTTACTCCAAAGCAATTGTTATATTTTAAATATTCTATTAAAGAATCCATTTTCTTCTTTTTCCTTAAATGGTTAGGGATAGGTTTCAACGTACATCTTGAATTGGGCTCCGCTGCGTTAGGATTTCCAGTGGCATTTGGTTTTGATAAACCTACTTTTTTTTTTCTTCTTTTGCCTTGAAGCAGTTTGTTCTCTTGGCAAGAATACAGAGACTGGCAATTGTAGCTCACTTCTTGTTGCCAGCAGTACGGAAGGCTTGAGGTCTTCTTTTTCTGCTGTAGCACGTTTGGATGTTTGGAACCAGAGCAGTGAAAAGAGGGGGGAAAGGAGGAGGCAGAAGGAGGGTAAAAAAAAAAAGGTCCCTAAATCTGTTCTTTTCTCTACTGTAAATTACAGCCCTGCTTTTAATTTCCTTTCCCAGCACAATGTTATTCATTCACATCCAAAATAAACAGGGGGCTTAGAGAGTGAACAGCTTGGGAGAACAAACTGTCCTCTTTTCACAGTCTTTACCTGTCAAGAGCCTGATTAAACACATATACACTGATGGCAAGTACAGTATGGTGGCCTTTGGGAAGCTTCCTCATCTCAAAGGTTGACATGAGGCTGATCTTGAAGCTCTGAGGTCTTCAGAAAACCGATGGGTTCTTGTTTGGCTGAGCTACTGAATGAGGCTAAAAATACTAATTTTTTTCCGTAAGGGTTCTGTTTTTCAAACACAAGCCTTTGGGGCTTGCCTGAAAGAGATGGCAAAGAAAGACTTCACAGTTGAGAAGCCTTTTGAGATGCCTGATTTGGGATGATAGACATTTTTCTTCAAGAAAGGTGAATGGGGAGATAGAAGCTCTTTCCTAAAGAGAGCAGGCTACATAAAAGCCCATTCTATTTATATAAAAGTGCATTTACTGTTTCTGTTTGGCATAACAAGTTGGTCCTCTCCAGTGTAACTTCATGGATTTTCCAGAGTAGCCCCATGGAGGGGTGTGATTTTAGGTTTCTTGAAAAGGAAGTCAGATGCTCCTGCTCCACAATTTCTTTTAAGGAGACACTATGGTCTGGACTAAAGCTAAAAGCTTTATTAAAGCTAAAGTAGGAATTGTTTTGTCCTCTCCCACTCATCTCCTGACCCATCTCTCACTCATCTCGTAACTTCTACAGTACCTGAAGAAGTAAAGTTCATCACACAGGCAATTAGTAATGAGGGGTAAAAAGCAGACTGAGAGATGGAGGTCTTCAGCTCTGTGACTCCACTGCTGAGATCGAAATAATCTTGAGCACTGGAATAGGTTTCCCAAGAAAGTTGTGAGTGCTCTATCCCTGCAAGTGTTCAAGGCCAGGATGGACAGGGCCTTGAGCAACCTGGTCTAGTGAAAGGTGTCCCTGCCCATGGCAGGTCAGTTGGAACTAGGTGATCTTAAGATCCTTTCCAACTCAAACCATTCTATAATTCTATGATTCTGTATTTACTAACCTTTTTGGCCATCTTGACATGAAAATGACATGTCCTGCAGTCCATCTGTTTCAGCCATCAGTAAGAGTAGTGGGGGTAAATGGCAACAGAAATACTGTTGGAGTGGAAAAGCTACCCAGAATCAAGAAGATATGGGTCTTGGTGCTGGTCCCTCTAGGTACGGAGGCCACCAGCACACAGACTTGGGTAGCTGTACATGGTCTTTAAGCCTGTTACTCCAACAACAATTTTGCTATTGATGGTAGCAATGGTCTGGGACAGACCCACAGTGTGTGGGATGGACC
>JBCJKH010031366.1:0-14480 GCA_039877255.1 Loriculus beryllinus | reverse complement strand
GGAAGCACAGGGGCCGGTCCAGGGTTTTACTCCTGAGCAGCCATATGTAGGACATGATCTCCTACCCAGAAGGAAGGGAGGAATGGAGGCAGCAACCACCTTGTGAGTCAATTTAGGTGACCCTAGCTATCTGCTTTCTACAATAAAAGATTAGTTTCTAATATTTTCATGAATACGGGTGTTAAAAATACTGAAGGGTTTCAATGCCCTTTGAAGCTCTTTGTGATCTTAAGAGCAGAAGGACAAAATTACTGTAGAAAACTCAGCTAAAAAGTTGGGTTGGTTCCCCCCCCCAATTATTCATAACTGATCAGTTCTAACCCATCCTCTCTTTCTTCATAAAGAAAGAATGAGTTTCGTACAGTACTTCGAGGAAGGTATCAGTTCTCAGTCTTTGTTTACCAGCCCTCCCACCCCCTCCCCAAAACAATGCCTTTACTTGGAGAGTTATAGAGCTCACTTATTAAAAAAAGTTTTAGAGTCTCTATATATGATACACTCTTTCATCCATAGTATCACAGTTCCTATCACTTCTTATGACTGCTTCTGCCTTTCACAAAAGATATATAGATAAAAATCAACATGTTCTAGTTTCCTTTTCCAAACTATTAAAAATACACATAAACAGAACAATAACATCAAATAGCTCAGCAGTTTTTTTTTCCTTCCACTGTAATGATTGAGAGCCTGTTGCAAAGCAGAACCCACCATTTACCCATGTCAGTGTCTGAGCATGGTCTGTAAGGAAGGACAAGGGTCATCTCCTACCTGTGGGCTGGAGGAGAAAAAAGCTCCTGCTCACTTGTGGGTGGGAAGGAAAGCAATCTTTTCTGTTCCAAACTTAATAGTAACTTCAGGTTCTTTCTGAATACCTTTCAGGTACATCTGCTACAGAGCCTTTGGAGCCACTGTTACAATGTAGGAAAGTGCAACCAGAGCAGATAATAAGAGCTTTTTTCTAAGAAAAAAGCAAGAGGTTTGCACTCTTACAGAACCTTATTGGGGTTAAAATTACAGTGATTGCACTTTAGGCAAGCAAATTGTCATTTCTCATGCTATTTTACCTGTAGCTAGTCATGGAGCTAGCAATGATTAATGGGTAGGTACATTTTCTATATTGCTTTGGGGCTATAGGGCTCTTTTGTATGTCTGGAAGTTTAACCATTTTCAGCTACCCAGCTGGTACTGGAGCTTTCATATAAATAAATAACCTTTCTGTTTAGTCTTCTGCATATTGTGCTATATGCAAAGACATCCTCATCTATACTGTCCCTAGGCACTATACTACATTCACTTTCCAACTTCACTCAGATCTTGATCAAATGAAGCAAAGAAAGTGCACACTGGAAAAAAACCTGGATTGTCTTGGTCTTCTGGATAGTTTTCTCCTTTCTAGTTTTTGTCCCAGATGTTTACACTGTCATTACTTTACTTTTCAGCTGATGAGTGAATCGAATCACTGTTACTGTTCAGACTGATTTCTTCCTTTCTCAGTCTTCTTCCCACAGTTACAATGTTAAGTTTTCTGAAAATATTTCATATCAGAATCCTTAATTTTTAGTATTTAAAAGTAGTTGGGACAAATTCAGGAAGGAAACAAATAGATATGGATCTGACCTACTGACTACAATGTAACCTCAAATAACAGACAGCTAAGCTGCATACAGATGAATTATGCAATTAAAGAATTAACCTGCCATCTTCTATGTAAGTCCACTATACCCATGATTTATTTAAAATGCCTTTGGGTAGGGTCACCTTCTTTTAGTATGCCAACATACAAGACCTTTGGTGCATATAGAAGTTGATCATGTTTGAAAGAGCTGTGGTACTGGGATGAACATTTTAAACTCTTTTAAGGTATACCTTTAGATCATCCGCACACCAAGATTGGTACCTACAGAAAATAGAGGTTCACAAGAAAAACCGCTGGAATAAAAGCAGGAAAACTGACAAAATCTTCATGTTCCCTGTGACCTAGTACTTTCCCAATACAACAAAGAAACCTGTATCTCTCTCTCCCTGTTGCCCAGGATGGTCTACCATGCAAGATCCTTTATTTCACCTGTAACTTTTTTGTGATGGTCTATCAACTCACTTCTGTCATCACAGAAGGATTAGTGGATTGCTAACTTCTAACACATCCCTTCCTCAAGGAGGTGCAGACTACTTTATATACCTAATCAACTCACTGAGAATTAGACACCAAAACCATGTTTGTTTCTTCGAATGATATGAAACATAAAAGTTTGTCTTCAGCTACCTTTGTAATTTTGGCCTAGCTGTGCATTTGTCACTCAGAATACCTACAGCTGTGGAAACTGTGTTACAGCCGTACAAATTCCACACAGGCTGTATGCTGGTGTCTGAAAAGATAAGTTATTTTGTGATTTCAAGATAGTTTGTCTCTCTGGCAGCTTTCATGTCAGTGTTAAGGAGCTCTTGCACAGCATTTGTCTGCATTTCTAGGAAACAAATACAGTTTGAGAAGCAGCTTACTTGATTTTGTTCATTTTTCTTTTTAATCCAGTAAACCCAACAGTACTGATTTTTAAATGATATTAGGACTCTCAAATAAAGAAATATTTAGTATCTGAATATGTCCATTTTACTACTGCATTTCTGTTGGGTTTCAACTCATTTCTCTGAAAAATACTTTGTCAGAGAAGAAAACAAACAACATGATAGAGCTTTCGCAGAAGCACTGTTATATTTGTGGGTAGCTGAAATGTTGAGAAATAGTAGTGACAACAATGCTTTGAAAATGTTTTGGTTGCCTTCTTGGAGATCTGGTGTGTCCGTTCAGACAACAGTGGTGGTCTCTGCTCTGCATGGTTCTGCTTGTAGAAAACAAGTCTGCCAAGAATTAGGGGTGTAAGGCTGCAAGTTGCTGCTTGGCCACGTTCTAATAAAATGTGAACGAAACCAATTGGAAATCAATGTAAGTTTTACTCCTTGCATCAGTGGTAGATATAAGCTAACATTCAACACTTCTAGACTATTTCAGTATGCAAAGCTTTACTTGGTTGCAAGGGAGAGAAATTAAATTGTCTCACACAAATTTGTTGCTGAGGTTGCTGTGCTCTCCTACAACAGCATCCACTTCCACAGGCTAGTTCTCGTCCTGCTTTATGATCCTTTTGTAGCAGTTTTCCTCCTACCACCCATACAACTGCAGTATAGCAGTTTCCTCTGCCCCACATCTCTGCTAGATTTCCACCATTCCACAAACTGTGCAGATGTGTTAAAAGGCCACATCTCTGCCTTATCCTCACTGGCATAGAGCAAATTCCCTCCCCAGGGCTAACACTGGCCCTAGTGCAGCAGCACACTCTTAGACCACACTGAATGCCAGAGCTAGGATGTGAGCTTTCCTAACTGCTAAAGTCCCGGCTGTCAGGCAGCAATGGAGGCGTGCTATAACCTTGAACTCCTGAAAATTAAAGGAGCTATGGTTAAAAAGATTAAGAAATTTGCTGTAAGTCATGTCTCTTGCCAAGTTTACTCTGAAAGAGGAGGCAATGCATGCTTTTCTTTTTCTGAACAGGACACAGCGTTCTCTGTTCAATGGTGTGCTCTGGAAATGAAGTTTACAAACTTTTGCTGGCAGTTTAGGCAAATTTAACAGCGTCTTTATATTTCCTGGGCACAGGTCCTAACTTGGTGCTTGGGCAGGTGAGTTTTCAGAAATTGTGGACAAAAGTACTGAGGGCTGCTGGAATCCATTTTAGCTGCTAATATGTTGAACTTCTAAGTTAAGGGAGATTGTGTCTGTAAATCTTTTGAAAAGGAAGATTGAACCATTTTTTATTACACTGAAGATTTTTCTTTATCAGAATGAAGAACTGAAGAGGCTTAATAAATGCTCTTCTCCCTGGAGTCCTTTCCCTTTGAAAGTTTTACCTGTACTAACATCTAAGAGTCCAATTCACAGGCGATCGACTTGGTGAAAATGTTCCTGTTGAACACAAGGCCAGGTCTGACCCAGGCCCAGGGGAGAAGACCCAAAACCATCATTACATGCAATGCTCATCATCCTTAGGTACCACACAGCAGACCATTTGAACAGGTTTTGTATGCTGGGTTTTTGTCTTCGGTGTTTCTGTGGTGTGCGACTGAATTGAACTTTATAAATATCAAATAAACCTGTGGTCAGACTGCTGTGGCTGCAGCATGTACAAGGGGAAAAGAGAAAGGGGACATTTGAAACCTATAATTTTCCTCACTTTTTTTTTCTGTGTCTTGAACTTTTAACATTTCAGTATCCATGTCTATATTTAGAGGCAGCTGCCAGTCTCTGGCTGCAGCACTTCACAGAGCACAGCCGTACCATGCCTGCTCTGGTGCACCAGTGTCTGTCCTCTGCTTTTTTTTAACTCAGGTAACTTTTGTATGCAAATATATTTTCCTCTCTGTGCTGTAAAACTGAAGAACTACAGACGAGTCAAAATGGGGGAAATAGCCTGCCAATTTTTCAGAAACATGATTTAAGAAGTATTGACCGGAAATCTATGAGAGTCCATCATGGAGTATTTGAACTTCAAAACATTTTAGAATGAAGCTGAGGCAGGAGAAAACACCATCAGGGACCTTCACAATGGAAAGATCCAGTATTTTTACAAAGAGAGAAAAGCAGACTTCCCAAGGACAGAACAGCATTCCCTCAGACTTTTGCACTGGATTCAGACTAAACAACCTGAAGTTAATCAAGACTTTTCTTTCTCTTTTCATTCTTCTTTTCAATAAAACCATCAGTCATGGCCTGCCAGATCTGTGTAGTTTGTGTGAACAACAAAATCAAGGTGTTTTCTTACATTTCTAATAATAGCTTTAACCTCTCTTCTGTGCATGTCCCAAGACCGGGGATATCAACAGTACTGCAACTTGTTTGTCCCATCTACATTATCTTTCCATATACAACCATGCTTGTGATGTCTGATAAAAATTCAGTATGTTAATTAGCTTAAAAGGCTTGTACCAAAGAACTAGTCTTGTAAATCATGTTTGGCCTCTTGGCTCATCCTTATCCCACCACTCACGGCATAAGGCTGCTCTGGCAGCATGGCCTGCTGTACATTTTAATACAATTATCAACTGCAGTCCATGATTATAACTAAGAGACAAAGGAACAGGAGTTGTATTGCACATCACCATGTGACTATACAATGGTTATCTGAAGTAATTTGTCATGTAATTTCTTGAAACTCACCCGGAGATTTTGAAGATATTCAGAGGTGTTTTAAGGGGATTATTTTAAAAGATTAGTGGTTAGAAATTACTAAATGTAACAATTTAGGGACCTTTCCCCATTTTACTAATGAAAACTTGGAGTAATTAATTTTAACATTTAATGTTAAATGCTATTTTGGTTTTTTAGGGTTTTTTTTTTTAAGAAAGGCTATAGTATAGGGAGCCTTTCAGGGAGGTTGGTCCTTCCAAACTCTAACTGTTCTATGATTCTATGTAGCTGCTGAAACACAGTACCAAATCAGACGCTCCTGTGTTACTCACTCATGGACACCTATAGTGAAGAGCAATTCTTCTAGGGCTCTCTCTTCCACGCTTTGTGGCCATATATCTTTTCCCCATGGGTTAATATCCTAATTCACTTAATGTTGACTCATCCTCAAGGTGCAAATCTTCCAAGTGGTTTGTAGGATATTATTTAGTGATGAATACAGAATGTAGATGACAGTGTATCACATCTACTGACAAAGAGTGCAAAGCATACACAAGAATAGCAGGGCTTGCAAGAGTGTGATATCAGGCTGCAATATAAAGCAACAAGCAACAAATGGCACAGTTTTACAGTGAAGCTTGAAATAATCAGTGTTTACAGTATAGATTTAAATGAAAAAGATAAAAGAAATAAAGCCAGTTGAGGAAACAAATGCCTGGTGGAGGAAAAGTTTGAGAATGGGAAAGACAGCTCTTTAGGAGTATCAGATTGCACGTGGAAAATGGAGAAGCTAAATTTAACCAGCAAGGACAAGTTTGCAACAAAACAGCTTAGCTGTGTGGTTAGGCAACATAAAAACAGCGACAGATTCAGACATTTAACGTCCCAAGAGCTGACTCAGCAATAGTACACTAATATTTCAATGTACATTTTATAACATATTCCCCTTGCTAACATGCTTAAGACAATCTGTAAATAGATATAATAATTAGGAGCATAGTAATATATTATTTGAGTGAGTGTCTTACAGCAAAAAGACTTGTTGAATTTTCCTTAAGCAAACTGGATCTTTCTTAGAGATTGCCAGGTCACCTGCTTTGATTACTGCCTTTTCAGTTTTCCTGAATTGGAATGATTATTGTTTGGACTATTCCCCACTGTATGCAAATCTCAGTCGCCTACAGTTCCACAGGAGCTAATCCTTATATAAACAAGACGTACTGTTGAGGTTGAGAGTTTGAAAGTTCAGTTTGTGCAGTCCCATTACATTACAGTTATTACAACTGATTTTTTCTTGTCGTTTGCTGTTTTTGGGGGGGTTCTTTTGTGCAGTCCCATTACATTACAGTTATTACAACTGATTTTTGGTTGTCGTTTGGTTGGTTTTGGGGGGTTCTTTTTTTTTTTTTCTTTTTTAGGTTACAGCTCTAAGAAAGTGAGGTCAGGTCTTTGTTCCAGAGCTATCATGTAAGAGTCAGCAAGAATTGTCCTCTTGAGATGTTTGGTAGAGGTCACATCACCTCCAAGTCTCTTATCTTCTGCTGTCTGCACTGTGGTCACTGATAGAGGAACTGCATATGGATGCAAATAGTTCTGCTCTACAGCTCAGATCCTTTCTCAGGTGTAACTGCGACGCCCTTTGGAGAGATCCCCATCCCTAGCCTTGTTCAAGGCCAGGTTAGATGGGGCTTTGAGCAACCTGGTTTACTGGAAGGTGTCCCCACCTGTGGCAGGGGGGTTAAAACCAGATGATCTTTGAAGTCTCTTCCGACCCAAACCATCCTATGATTCTATGTCAGCATCTGCCTGTGTTTATCAAAACCTGGTCAGTATGATTAGCCATTTTAATCTAGAGTTCTGTCTACCATAGTCAGGACTTCGAGGTTTTCCAAGCTGCCACAGAAAAACATATGAAGATTTAGTGAGGAGTGGAAGACAGAAATCTTGAAAACGCAGTAATGTCCAGGGGACAAAGTTTGATCCTCACTAGGTGGTGTAACATTGGACGTGATCTGCTGTACTGCGGCTTTGTTAGGCAGCTAACAGCTTGATTTCTTGATTTTGCAATTGTGCTCACATATATTTCACATTCTTATTTATGAAATCCCAATAAAGGGATGATGTAGCTATGGCTTGAAAAACAACTGAGTTAAAGCTTTGTTTTTTTATGTGGCACTCAAACTTTAATACTGGGTTGTTTGTTTGTTTGTTATTTTCTTTCTTATTTATTTGATCTTTTGAACATTTCATTTGATACCCAAGCTAGAAGCAAGCTGAATCACCTATTTCAAATCGGTAAGGCAGGACTGGACAGTCCGAAGTCTAAACTGACATTTGAACATTGAGAGATCACCTTTCATCTGCAATGGGCTAAAGTAAAATCTCCATTTCCTCCCCTTCTTCCTGAACTTTGGAGCAGGCTGATCCTGTCAGCCTGTGTGGAGGCCGTGAAGGAGAACATCTGAACTGTGACGCCAAAGCTTGGCTGCAAACTGCTGCCTCTTTTAGACAAGAGCATTTTCTTCCATGTACCGCAGTCTCTCCTCTTTTACTGTGAAATACTGAAAATGATGGAACAGAATTCAAAGTAGCACAAATACCCTTTATCTCTTCACTGCCTGCACCAAGTGTGGTTCTGGTGATGGTGGCACTGTCCTGCCATGGGAACAAGAATGGCTTTGCTGCAAGTGCAGCCGTTCAGCCAAGATAGGCTTCTGATTTCTCACCCTGGCTAAGCTACACAACACGATTAAATTAGGTCTCTTACACTGTTCACCGACTTCTGGTAAATTGCACCTTTGATTTCTGGTCCCATGAAAAGGTGCTAATTACCTTTTTAAGTGCTCATTTAATGTTCTGCAGTGACATAAAGCATGAGTGCAGCCTCCTGCATGTAGAACCTTCCAGAGTTTTTTCCCTGGCTGCTTGCTCTCATCAGCCTTTATCATTTTTCCTCTGCTCCTTCCCTCTGTCCCTCCAAGGCACCTGCTGTGTGCCAGTTCTACAGCTGAATAAATCCACAGTGCTTTTTGCTGCAACTGGCTCCATTTTAACCCATTAAAAAACCCCAGACAACCCGGCATCCTGTCTGGGTCTTACTGCCCAGCTCACATTATGGTTTTTCTCTTAGATGGAGCTTAGCAGCTCTCAGTTTGAAAATGGCTGCCCCTACTCTTCCCTTGAGATAGAGGCTTACCTGGGGAAACATTCCATCCAGGCCCTATGCAGCCTCCACCTCCCTGTTTCATAAGTGCTCCCTGCTGTCACCTGTGCTTATGTGGCTAGTGGCACTCGGAGGGCAAGGTGTCCAAACCCACTGGGACTTGTGCGCATACATCACCAGGAAGCAGATGGAGCCAGGGGCTGTTCTTGCCTCGTAAGCAGCACACAGCCTGGGATCCACATCTCCAAAGCAGTGGGACCCTGGTGCAGCCTGTGCCTGTGCCTGTTCCTAGCTCTGGGACAGCCAGAACACAGTTCTGCCCTCTCCCTCGGTCCAGGTGCCCTAAACCTCAACACTGGTGACTCAGCATCTCCGCTGAGTCCTGCCAAAGCTGTGGCTGCTCCCCAGCCTTGTGCCAGCTGGGATGAGGACATTGGAATGGTCCTGCAGCGGGATTTCCACAGCTGCTCTGTGGCAGCCCCCATCTCCCCTCTCCAGGGTGTAGCTCCTCCCCATGGGCCAGCACAGCTCCTTCTGTACAGATTCTGAACCCAGGATTCAGGGCTGGCTTACTGCAACAAAAGCGGAGGTTTAAGATGCAGTTGTAGCTTAAGTGCATGTAACTACATTCTGCAAGAGACCTGCAAGATTCTAACGGCTTGTGCTTAATTAGGGTGAAAACCAGGAATCCACCACTTCCCATTCTGCTGACTGCCAGCCCTGCCAGCTCACTGTGGAGGCTTTCCTGTGCTTAGGTGCAGCAGTGAGCTGTCAGAGCTGCAGCTCTCCAGGTGAGTGTCCCAGACCTTCACTGCCCCTGAGCCCAAAGCTGGGAGCAGTGCAGAGCCTGCTTGTGGCTCTGGGTAGCCTGTCCCTGGCAAGTCCCAGGCTGGTGCAAAGCCGATAGCCAAAATGTCTCAGTTCTCTTTAATTCTGTAAGTGGGAAAAATCCATCGTGGAACAATGTGGATAGATTTTTAGCAAAGAATGACCATGTTCCCAAGTCAGCAAGTACCTACGTGGAGCTCGACATGAACCGAGGATGAAGAAAGCTGTGGGTAAAGAAGTGAAAGTAACAGTGCAAGCAAGATGAGAAGAGACTGGAATGTGCTAAGACACAATAGGGAACTGTTAGCAAGCTTTAAAGGCTAGGTTCCCATGTGTTTAATTTAACCAATTGTAACTAGTTGCTGTGTGCTTCATTGCATATGTATCCAATCTTAATACTGCAAGCCATTGAATATGTATCCACTAATACAGCAAGTTATTGTATATGTATCCAAGTATAATACACCAAGTATCCAATTATAATACAGCAAACTATTGAATTAATATAGCTAGCTATTGTATATGTATCCGATTATAATATAGCAAGCTACTGTAAGCAGATGCAGACAACGTATAAAAAGGGTAGATGCTTTCTAATAAATGGCTTTTGTCTGATCACATTGATTTCTGATGGAGTCCCTTTTTCTGTGGCAAGAACTAGGTCTTGTATGTCCTACTATAATGAGTTTATAATATATGTGCTATTCTATTCATTTATATGTGCTCAAAGCAGAAATATGATGATCTTATCTGGAGATGATCACTACTCTGGGAAGTCATGATTAAGTCCACTGAAGGTGGACCACAAAGGGTGCTGTTCTCCAGCTCCTGTGGCACTGAAGTCTAGAGTGAAGAAAGGTTTCTCTGTAAAAGGAGTGTTTTAGTGGCTTTATTGCATGATACTCAGGATGGTTCAGTGGTCTCAGTAATTCTGCATAATCAAGGCTAAAAAAATGTCCAAGGGCCTTCTTCCCAGTGAGCAGTGATCAAACATTACCCTGTACAGAGGTAATGCTTGTGGACAAATAAAGAAATAACACTAAGGATAATACAATGATTTCAGTCACAATCCTAATGCATGTGAGGACTATATGTCTTACAGTTTTTAATGTTATTTTGCTTACCAGTGCTAAAACAGAATAAGGTTACAAAGCAGTATTCCTGAGAGCCAGAATCTGTTACACATATTGGACATGAAGTGTCAATGGCTTCAAAAGACATTAATTGCAAAGGAAGATAATGTTCAGATAAGAAAGAAAAACTGAAACCTTGGAAGTTTTACAGGTTTTTATCCAGAGGGAAACGTGATCATCCAAATCTGATTTCCAACAAAACCACCTCAAAAGCTTCAACCACTAATTCCTTCACTGAGCCCACAGTTCTTGTGGAGTTTGAGCATATCTTTTAAAAAGATAGCTAACCTTAATTTAAGGACTTTAAATGATGGAAAGTCCACCACAACCCTCAGCAAATTGTTACACAGTTTAACTACATTTTACTGCTGAATAAGTCTACCTCATTTAGACTGAATTTATTAAGCTTGTAATTCCAGCCACTGGGTCTCATTCTCCCTTCATCTGTAAGATTAAAGAGACTTCTACTATCAGAAAACTTTCTTCATGTGGGCAGTGGCAGACTACAAACAATTCACCTCTTAACCTTCTTTTTGTTTAGTTAAATAGATTAACTTTTTTTACAGCTAAATAGATTAGCCTTTATTTTTTTTTTTCCAGTTGAGACAAGTTTTTCAACCTTACACTGTTCTTTCTTTTCTAAATAATTTCCAAACTGCTGACATCACTTTTACACTCATGAAATGAGAAATGTACAAAGAATTTCAATAAGCTCTTGTTGATATCATAGATAGAGCTAGCCACCTTACACCTGTTATTCTCACCTTTATAAAACTAAAATCTCTGTTTGGCTTCAGAGACACAAAAATCACTCTGTGACCTGAGGTTCAGATGCCTCTGCTTGAAGGGAATGGGTAAAGGTCCTTTTGAAATTCTTTCACTTTAGCTAGAGATCTTATTAAGGTATACTTCCAAAAAACTTTCAGATAGAACCACATGAAGAAATGTTTATATATATAAAACTGTCACTTTTGTAAAAAGCTATCTGCTCTTATGAATGTATAAAACCATTTAGTAGTTGAATAGGCAATAATATAGTAATAGAAATAATTAATAATTTTATTAATTATAAAATTAACTTAATTATAGAAAAATCAACTGGTTACAAATCATTGCTTACTAGAAACAGTTTCCAATTGGGTAATGTTAAAGCTAAAATAAGGATGGCTAGCTGAAGCTACTATCCATTAAACACATAAAGAAGTCTATGTTTACTAAGGCAGACATTGAAGTATATTCTGGATAGTTCTAATTAACAGAGGTTTTAAACTACAAATGCCAGTCCAAGAAATCAGTTTATGGTTTTAAATATCTTCTCTGTATTTAGAAATTTTCCACTTAGACTCAAACTGTAATGAAAGCATTACTTCCTCTCCAAATGAGTAAGCAAGGCAAAAGGAAAGCAGATATTTTCAGAATTTCTCTCGTAACATTTTTACCACCCAAGTATATATTACAAGGATACTGGTTACAGCAATTACTCAGAGCAGGGTTATTTACAGCAGAGTTTCTACCTTCACAGAATTTTGATGATTTACATTGCAAGACAACTTCTTAAATATGAATTAAAGTTTGAGTCAGTAGCTGAATTGGTTTTGTTCCAAAGCAAACAATTTTAAACATGATTTTACAGTTCTTAGTTTTAGGGAGAAAGAAATCTTGTTCTTGGCTTTTGCTGCAACGATTGTCCATTTCCCTAAGGCTAAACTGATCCTCTAATCAGAATAACTTGGGGGTTTCCTTCTTGTAAATGAGAATATAGGAAAGATATTTTCCTCTGTATTTCTCCCTAATTCCTTCTCACTCTGCTGCACTGTGTCTTTGAAGAATGGATAAAGGCTAGTAGTCAGTTGCTGCTACTGATTTGTAGCCTACAAATCCTCCCTCTGTAGGACTTCAACTAAGTTTGTCAAGAACTTGGAAATGAGCCATCTCCCTTATCTTTATTCAGATTACTTATGGACACAGATTCACACAAACTTCAGTACAAGAGCCACTAGAAATTAACATTATTACTTTCCGATTCTTACTTTCTGTTTTATTATAGCTGTCCAAGGAGAACCTACTTGTTAGCAAAGCCAGGCTCATACTGCTCCATTGTCCATGTGTGATTCTTAGAAAGCAATACTATGGTTGTTCAGGAGCTTTTGTTTTGTCAATATAATTGCTGACATTTTGATATTCTGAAATAACAGCTTATTTTCACATGTAAGAGAAACTACTGAACATCTAGGAATAGTGGTGTTTAGTAGATGAGCTGTGCACATTACTGTGGTGGGGTTTCATTTATTGTTATAACTTTTGGCAAATATTTAGAAAAAGTATTAGCTGCTTTCTCAATCATTTGTACAGCTGTGAAAAACTAAATTCCCCACTTGCTGGAAGCAGTGTATTCAGTTATTGTTTGTTTAATTTTTTTTCAACAGTGTTCTGTTTGTGCATGTTGAGATCTGTGAAAACCAGATTAAACAGAAAATAAACCTCAAACAGGATTGACAAATTTCAGTTGTCTTTGCATATTAAACTATATAAAGCTCTGATCTCCTCACAGAATTACAAACAGCATCTTAGTAGATGGCTTATAGGCTTTGCAAAGCAGAGCCAAATCAGGATGAATATCCATAACTTTGCGAAATTACACTTGTTGGCTTCAAGTTCTGCATGGTGCTAACAGGTAACCCTTTCCATAGACCAACATGAGATATGCAATCCTGTAGAATTTTAAGGCACTTCCTTTGAGGCCTATTTTGCAAATATCAATTGCAGTCAATTAAATAACTCATAACTATAAGCAATGCTGTAGTTAGAAACGTGTCTTGATTTTGGGTCATGTTATTAATTTAAAATAAAACATTTCTGTTAAGAAAAATTCAAAACATTCAATTCAATGAATTCCAAGTACAAATATTTGCTGCTATTTCTAAGGTTTACTTATCAAAACATCACAAGATGCTCATCTCTGTTGTCCATAAGCAGTACCCTAGTCTCAACGTAAATTCTGCACTGCTCTGTGCTCAGATATATATATTATGCCTGTCAGGCTCAGAATAAAGTTTAGTTAGCCTTCTGAGGTAACAAAACATGTATTACATGGTAGATTGACTTCACCCGTTGTCCATCATTAAGGTCACCGGAATAAATTTTAGAATATCGCTAGATTTTAATTCATATCTTTAACAGGTGAAGTGTTATTTTGCTGGAAGTGTATTTGTTCACTTTATTTTCAAGTTAATATTTTTAGGCTAAATTTCTAATCTCCACATAAATGTTAAATCTCAATATAAATTTTATTACTTCTTTGTAGTAATGTTACTACTGACATTGATTCTCCCTCCAGTTTTATGCATAGTCAGTAAAGACCATTCATGTGAGAATCATTCTATCTTCCACTACAAAAATTAAGATATTAATCAAGATGACTAATAAAATCTATTCCTGTAGAAAGCCACTAGACACATCCAGTCAGCAAATGTTATTTTTCCTAATGATTAGCTTTGCTGTCTTCTGAACAACATAAAGCAATTTGTTGATATATCCTCCACAGAATCCTGCCCTCCATAAAACAACCAGCATCTATTGCCAAGAAAGAAAAAAGAAAAGAACAATTGTGACAGTACTACAATTAGCTATTTATAGTTACTATGGAAACAAAATAGAATAAAATAAGCATCAGAGCTTGTGTGATTATACTTTTGTTCATCAGCGTACTAAACCATAGGCCTGTTTTAACAGCATTTTTTTTCAAATATTAATATAATTTACTGTGATGGGTTTGATGATACTAAGTAGAGAGATAGTAAGGCTTAAATTTTGCTAATTTATAAACTTTAACAGTATGCACTACAGGAAGTTTTTCATGTCTAAAAAAGCAGTTCCCAAAGTAGAATGTAGAACACAAAAATGTTACTGTCCTTTGCCTGATGTTCTTTCCTATAAAAAAAAAATCTTTTCAATTCATGAAGATGATCTTACTATCATGAAGAAAAGTATTTAGTTAGACCTTACTGAGCTGCATGGGTTAACTACAGAATCATAGAATAGTTAGGGTTGGGAAGGACCTTAGGATCATCTAGTTCCAACCCCCCTGCCATGGGCAGGGACACCCCACACTAAACCATGTCAATCAAGGCTTCGTCCAACCTGACCTTGAACACTGCCAGAAACGGAGCATTCACAA
>JBCJKH010031363.1:9667-27738 GCA_039877255.1 Loriculus beryllinus | reverse complement strand
ATAAGAACATTCACCAACATACCACATATATCTATGCTAAAGAAATCAATACAGAGGTGTAGTTTATTACCAACTTGCCTGGAAACACACCACACAGTTCTACTAATATTAGAAAAAAAATTCACTTTCAAGACTAGAGTTACTTCATCTTCAGCCTTCTGAAGGCACACAGGGATTTTACTGAATTGAAACCTGAATGTTACAGAGAGAAACAAAGATTAAGAAAAGCCTTATTTGCTTAAGCTTTGTGAAAAAATTGGTCCCTAAAGGAAAAGTTAATTTCAAAGTAAGTCACATTCATGAAAAGATAAACACCCTAAACTCCAGATTGCAGATATCCACACCACAAATATTTAGATGTAGAATTTTATTTTATTTTACCACAATCCTGCATTTTTTTGCTCTAAAATTGCCTGTCAAACCCTAAAAGCCCCAAATTCTTTAGCAGCAAATTGGTATGCTGAAATCCGCAGTGAATTAACTTTAATAAAAATACCAAACAAAACCTTTATTTTTCTTATCAACTTTTCTAAAACAACTAGTGGAGTTGAAAATTGCTTTTGAATTTATACAAGCATTTGTGACCACATTTCTTCCACTGGTCATTCATCACTTTGCATTCTTAAAAAAAGTAAGGTGTATAAATCCACTAAAAATAATTAATTTTTCTCCTGAGTCACGCACAGTATTTCAAAACACTGATGCATCCAAGCTAAATAGTTATACTAATTAACTGCCCACAAACACTGTACTGGCCATAAAATGGTATCAGCACAGTTACACAATCTCGTTGGAAATTCTGTAATTGCCCTAACACAGGTGGTTGATTTACCTATCAAGAAAATGTTCTGCTTAGCAAATCATTCTCCTTGCTCCTTCCCTCCATGCAGCTCCTATTTTTCTCTCCCCACTTCAGTTTTAAGGCCAGCAAGAATATTTTGCCTTCGGGATGGATATTCTCTACACTTCTGCCTTAGACTGACCTTTGTGTCTTCAGGTGTCATGATAGCTCTCTGGCTAAGTGTCAAGATGCTAAGAGATCCTTCAAGTTGTCTGGATTTTTTTACTACTGTCAGCATGTGTTACTACAACCCTCTTTCTTCTTAGTGACCATTTAGATAATCCAAAATTAGTGGCTTAATACTCAGTTTGTCTCAAATATAAAGTGCTAAATAGACTAATTTATTGATACATGCACATTAAGAAATAAATTTCATTGTGATCTTAGCTGAATGAATGAAGCTGATTCATCTAGTGCAGACTAGAAATAGATAGCTGCAATAAAAGTAACTAGAATTCCTATAAGTGGTGTCATGGTTTTCATCAAGTGACTCACCTGTCAGAAAAGCCTAAGGTCACAGCAAGAAAAGATTACTCAGTTCATCAGAAATTCTTACCCCATGTTTTCAAAATCTGCCACAAAGAGAAGAAAAATGATCAAATATAAAGTTTAGCACTGCATCAAGGTCACAGGTATAATTCTTTCCAACAAAAGATTTCTATTGAAGACTCTGCTGACATTACATGTAAAAAAATATGAGAAGACTTTTGACAGGACCAAGAGCATTCAGACATCGTCTGGAAGAGTGTATTTATGTCTTTATTAAAGAAAATAAGAGCCATTTTTTAAGAACCCAACTTCTCAGATTTAGTAATGTCAGCAATAAAAGTAGAGTTGGCGTCCTGCAATTTGATCTCAGTTGTTTCCTAAATCTGCGCACTTATTGCCCTTTTTATCTTTGTGCAAATCACTTTACCTTATAATCCTGCAATTGGTCTCTTGTCAAAGAGAAATGCTGCTTAAGCATCCACAATTTAAAATCCTTCTCCCCTTTGCCTTATTAGAGATAAAAAGAAAATAGCCCTCTACGTGCTTGTTTAGGAGGGTTTTTTTCTTACTTTACTAGCTCAGCTCCAGCTGAATGCAAGAACAGATATGGTTATAAAGTAATCTACTATACTCATGTCTGGCAAGGGCAATGACAGTCCCTTAGAACAGTTTCCTTTCAAGCGCGCTGGTTTGACAATGTGAACTAAAGGGGACTCTTCCTTGCCCATATGGCCAGTTATGTTGAAGCTTTTGGTTCCCTCAAGTGCAGTATTAGCTGTTTGCAGAAGAGGTGTAATGACACTGCTTTGGCCAATTAATGCCCCCAAGTTATTGTAAGATTATAAATATAAAGTGTTAATTGCATTTATTTTGCAATAATAAAACCAATAATAAAGCCTTTAAGCTTGTATTTAAAAAAGTCCTCCATGGAAAACATTGCTGTTTCAGTTAATCCAGAGTGCTTTGAAGAGATTCCATCTTGCTGCTCTCAGTTACATTAAGCACTTTTTCTAGAAATCCATGGGGAATTTCTGTTACACAGAATGTTGAATTGTGCAGTTTTTCCAAGTATATTGGATTAAATGAAACATGAAAATATATGAATGATTTATGCTAAAATATATATAGGGATTGTTCATTTAATAGGCAGGCGTGTTTTTCTGTCACTAAAGGATTTGAAGGCTCTCAGTTGAGAAGCACTTCTAATGTAAAGCTAAAAAATATCTGTTAAAGTCAGTGTCTTTTCTTTGACAGCAGTTTCATTTTTCCTGTCTGAAGTGATACAAATACATGTTCTTTTCTTGCAATATCCACTTAATAAACATGCTATATCGACTTTTATGCATTAATCATTAGCAAATTAATTTTCTTTGGCTTACAACATTTCTACCATTTCCACTCATTCAAAAAATGGTTCCAGTTGTGACCAAGATTCTTGGTTCCTTGTTAGCATATGAGCACCAAATATTGCCATTCATCTTAACAGACCATCTGTGATTCTGGGACCCCAGTCAGATTCTGGACATACTGGTCAGGTAATGTTCTTTCAGAAAAAAGACAGCTCATGCTTTCATGAGTTTTTACATTTCACTTTCAAAATATATTGCAGCTTCAGTAGATAATGAAGCTCCTCCTTTTCCTAGTACTTTCCCTGAAAGACTGAAAAGCATCTTCTCAATTATAGCCTTATAAACCCCAAGCATTCTCACTTACTTTGATTCAAGAATTTTTACCTTTATTCATGAAGATGATCACAAACAACAGAAAGCGAAAAATAATGCTCTGTAATAAACTCTAATCACCCTTATGCTGTAAGAAGATTTCTTATGTGACACCATTTCTACAGTGGTCTTACGCATGCTTCAGTCCTTTCCGAATTAGAACGTCAGATCATGCTGTCAGAAAATGAGCAGCGATCTCTTTGAGTATATTTTGTAAATGTGCTTGGTATATTTTGCACATGTGCTAGATATGTGTTCGGTTAGTATAGAACTGTATATGTGTTCTGCTAAACTACAATGTGGAAAAATGTAACAGTGCTTGCCATGTAGCAGCAAAGTTCATCAGTCTTCTCATGCAGGTTAGGGGTCTAGACTAGTATTTTGTATATGACACAGAAGGTGGATTTCATTATTACTGCCTCTACTTTTCTTCATGCTTCTTCCTGAAGGAAAATATGATGTTTTAATGTCTTTTATAGAAATAAAGTATCTATACCTGGCAGTTATTAAAATATATATTTTACAGATTAAACTGTATGCTTCTTGCTAAAGTAGCTTAAAACTTTCAAATCTTACTGAAAAAGCCTTTCAAACAAATCAAATATTAATGCTTAATGAGAGGCAAAATAATATGGAAAATTGAAAAGTTTAATTTTTAAAAAATATGAAGTGTTAAAGCCTAATTACTATTAAATATTCATGGTTAAATTATTAGAATCATTATTAAACCCCAAACGTCTAAGTCATCAATTCACAGGCTTTGTGTAACATGCCTTCACCAACTATAATTTTTTTTATGAAGTTCCAGTGATTGCATAGCTATTTTGAATATGCTCATGCACTTGCCTCAAGATGAGGGCCAGGCTGGACTAAACTTATCTGCTGCTCGGTTCATAAAAAGTTGTATATAGATTCACATCCTGCCTGTTGAGAACAGTATAGTTATGACCTTAAGGTACCAAAGAATCCATATTTCCTTCCTGAGTTGTTTCACATGCAGCAGTATATGGAGCATAAATGAATCCCATTTATCTGGTCAAGCCTCCTGACAGCTGCTTCCACTTTCTGGTAATCTATATTACCTTTGAAATAACTGCAATGAACCATTATCCTACAGACTGACAACTTTGTTTTTTGAAAGTGATAAAAGAAAGCAGCAGGAAGGTTGCTTTTGGAATCTCACTTTCTGACTGAGTAATAGCAAAAGCTTATAAAGCAAATTTCAAAAATACATACAGAACTCCCAACATAGTTTTCTATTGATTTTTAGGTACTGTCCAGTTCAATTTAAAACAAAGCCATGGGACCTGCAGATGCTATTTTTATATTTCAGTACCATGGCAATGTTTTCCAGGGAGAATCTGATGCATTATACAGTTACATCAAGCATCAGCTATATTAATACCCAACATAAAAAGACTGCTCATTCAGTGTTGCAAGAATTGGAGGTCATTAACAAGATTTAAGAAATGTTTTAATATGTTTTCCTTGTTTGTCATAATGAAAGCTTTTGTTGAAAGATGAGTGTGGGGACAGAGTTGGAAAGCTTTATCCAGTCTACAAATTTGTAGGGGAAAATAAGATGGAAAGAAATATTATCTTTTGCCATCATTATCCGCACATGACAATTGTTACAGTGACACAGAGCAGTATTTGCAGTCTTCCTGCACAGTGCTCATTAAACTTTAATGAAACACAATTTCCAAAATTCACTGCCAAATGCACTTCTATAAATGTCACTATCAGCAATTTTGCATGTGCTTTTGGCTGAGGGAAAAAAAACTCCAAAACAACAGTCCAAGTATTTATGTATTTTTTTCTTTTAAACACACAAGAAAGGTCAGCTACAATACAGCATCTCTTTGAGTATTCTCTGTCACTTGGACTAGATTCTGCCCTATCTACCCTTGATTCTGCCAAAATACTCTTATCATTTAGAATAGTTTCAGCAAATTGAATTCAATGAATTTTCATGGCAATGCCTAGCATAGGGTCCAGTAAATACCTCAGCACCCTTAGTCATGGGTATGATGGCTTATATTTAAATTTTTAGCAAAATAACAAATAACTTGATGCTTAACCCTTTTTTTTTTTTTTTTTTGTTTTGTAATAATTTTAAGTCATCCAGTGGATTTTCATTTATAATGCATAATCAGCCGTGTAAGCACTGAGATAGGTGACATGTCAGACGATATTCAAACTCATCTGGACACAGAAAATCAGGGCTTTGTGTGAAAACAAAGAATAGGGAAATTATGCTTTAGAGCATAATGAATACACTCGCCTCCCCTCTATTAATAAAGTCATTGATAGCTCATTTCCCAGCATCTTTCTTCTGCACATGGTTTTCCCTGGTGACAGCTACCTTTTTGAAGACATGAGAAATACTCCACAACATTAGAAGTCCTGCTATTTATTTCTGTATTAGCATTATATCCAGATTATTTCTTATATTCATTCAGATTTACTTGTAGATACAGAACCTATGTCTATCAGCCTGTGTTGGGAATGGTAGATATGGAAACAGGAATCAGTTCTGATTAGTGGCATCGGTGACAGCTATATTTGGTTCCATTCCTTTGGTATGTTTTAAGAAGAGCAATGCAGTCCCTGAAAATTTTGCTCAGGTCAGAAAGACCCGTCTAGATGTTAGTCCCCATAAACACTGAACAAATGCAGAGTATGGCCATTCAAAGAGTCATGTTTTGCAACTTTAGAACAATGATATCCTCTATGTATGGATTTTCTTTCACTGTGTCAGTTTGAAGAGCAGAACTACATGCTAGTTCATTCATTTTTATACAAGGTATCCGGTGTGCCTTATATTTGATGTAAAGCAACAGTTAAAAAAGAAACAGCAGGAGAACATTTTCCTCTTTCTGTTAATTTTTGTCTAAGTCAGTTAATACAATACTACCAAAGGGATCATATTTTGTACAACATACCTGCTTGTTCTCCCCGCAGAAGGTGCATAAGCTTTAAGCTAAATAGTAGAGAATATTTTCATTCAATTTCTTCCTGCTTGCAGTGAGTTGCATGCAGAATTTTCTCACTAGAACCTCACTCTTACTTTTTGTTTTGTTTAGTGCCATATATTTGACAGTTTTGGGTTTGGACTCATTACCTTGTGAGTATAGAACACCAAAGTGCACTGGAAGGTACTGAATGACCTGTATTTCCTTATTTTTCATACCTTTCTGAATTTCAATACCATTTGCATCAGAATAGATGGTTTATGATTCTTCAGCACTTCTCCACCATCAGTACTTTTCATTACCTTACTCAGCATAAATTAGCAGCAGAAGCAGCATCATTCTGATGAAGTCCCTAAGGTCACCCTTGTTTCAGTAACAATTTTTTTGCTGACTCATTAGACAAATAAATAAAAAAACCTCTTAATATCACCTGACATTAGGGCATAAAGCAAAATTTCTCCTATTATTGCTAATAGAGCTGCTATGCAAGCACATTTAATCCTCATGAATTTCATAATATAACTAATACTGTATATAGTTATTATTTAACTAATATTGTTGCAGTAAATATTCAATAAAGTTACAGGTATTATAATAACTGTATACTCTATACAGTTACAGTATTAGAAATGCAGATTAATATAAGAAACATTTCTAAGGGGTGAACTCCTTTTTTTTGCTTTCTCAAAAACAAGGTGTGCATAGAGCTAAATGCTGCTTACCATGTGAGTGTTCAAAAAAATTATACCAATGAAACCATAGGAGGGGATCATGTTCTCACACTGTTCCACACGGTGTTGTGTAAGACACAAAGACACTAAAATCAATATATGTAATTCTAAGTAAGTTGCTAATGTTTAACAACCACATTTTCAAAAAATCTTACTGCTTTTCATTTATATTTCATAAAAAATCCCACTGACACATTTCTTCTATTAAAAACAAACAAACAAATAAACACCTCTACCATTCAAGATATGTTCTTCATATTTAATGTTTATTTAAAAGAATAAATACCAAAATGAAGTCCAAATTTATGCTGCAAGTTTGCAAGAAAGCACAGCAAGTAGTATTATTTACATTCACCACTAACTTCATGATTGGGTGCAACTTAGGTTTACCTCCAACATAATTCATACAATCCTTCAGACCAAACTGAGAAATGCTGTCTAAGGAAGCAAAGAGTACAAAACTGGGATGAGATTTAAGCAATTAGAGATTAAAAAATTCTCTTGAAAATCAGAAGTCTCATATTTAGGTACAAGTACATGCTTACCATCTAATTGGTATAGTTCACATAGCAATAAAACAGATTACATTAAGAGAAACAAACTCATCCCCATCTTTATTGTAGTTCTCTTTTATAGCAATATAATAGTGTGCTATATTCACAAACAGCTCTTACAGAGATTGTTCTTATAACTAGCACCATTGTAAATTGTATCATTCTGAATTTCCAACAAAAACAAGAGAACACAACCAGGAAGAAGTATGATGCCTGGTTTTGCATCCTCTAAAGGTGAATGGTGTATCTAAATGGTTAAGTATAATCTCTCAGTAATGTTTTTGTAGATCATTTACAAGACTTGACGTAAGGAGTTTCCAGCATTAAAACACAAACCTTCAAACATCTATGAGTTGTCATCTGCTTTTTTGATTTTTACATTGAACTGGCTAGTAGTTCA
Organism: Loriculus beryllinus; assembly: GCA_039877255.1. Lineage (NCBI taxonomy): Eukaryota > Metazoa > Chordata > Aves > Psittaciformes > Psittacidae > Loriculus > Loriculus beryllinus. The sequence goes on along the minus strand of JBCJKH010031363.1, from coordinate 20,027 downwards.
ATGTATTAGCCAATGACACTCAATGACACTCTTCTACCTGATAGTGTCATATGAAATAAATTTATTTATCACTTTTAAATTTGGCACTACAGACATAAATTAATTATTAGAAAACTAAGACCAAGATTTTGTTATAAAATTTCTAAAGTATTTCCTAGGTTACAGGCTACCTCTGCCTGATATATTAATATGATGTGCTATCATTCCCTTAGTACTACATAAACTTACAATTACGTAAAGCTTTAGTGATCAGAAAATTCACTTACAGAGAATCCACTGATATTTCCACTTTTCCCAGGTAGAAGACACATATCTCAAAACCTTCTCCTTTTCTGATGAAAAGATTTTGATTCATTTGCATTTCATCGGAAGTACTATTTGGTTATATATTTAATGACTACACAGAGAGGAAAAGAGCAGCATGAACTCAGTTATTTTCAAATCAGAATGGCGAAGACAAACAGTCAAGGCAATAACTGCATTTCACTGAAGTGATTTATACTGCCTAAGTTTTGTTTATTCTGTACTTTTTGAAACAAAAAATTATATTCACAGTAAAGCCTTAAGTCAAAGGTTTTCTGAAAACATTCAGATGTTAGTATCTGCATCTTTCTACAGCTGCAGTCAGTTTTTAGGGCTTGCCATATTAAAAGCTGTATTAATTATTCATTAATTTTGTCATACATACTTAATAAGAAGAAAGTCCAAGTTATTCCTTTTAACTGTCCTTTCCTGTTGCAGACAATTCTTGAATGCTCTGAAGAGAGAAAGAAACTAACCTTCAACACAAAGGAAAAGTTATGGTTTTCCTTTATCAACTTAAAGTACAAATTCAGGGCAGTATTCACTTCATCTGAACTATTAATAGATTGGAGCTGACTTTTAGTTCGTGTGAACTAACACAGCCAAATTGACACCAGTGGAATAACAGTGATTTATGTTAAGAAGACAGTTTGGTTTCTTTTGTCAACAAAAGCAAGTGGATGGGAATATAAGGTGTTGAAATACACTTCCTACTATAATAGTGTAAGCAAAGCTATATCACAACCCTTTCATTGCTATTATCCATCAATAGGCTATACGGGAATATAAGTGCATTCCAGGTCTCTTGTAAGAGATTTAATGACCACTAAATTTATATAGCTGTACAGCACATAACAAGAAGGATTTTAGTTGTACTTCAAATTGTAATTTGAGTTCTACCATAAGATCAAAGAGCATTTCTGTATCTGGAATACTTTCACGCTTATAACACTAATTTAACAATACTTTTATTTTGTTTCTAATGCAGACACTGACAGAAAATATTTTTGTGGAGTCAGTGTTGGTGCACTGGCTGCAAGTAAGGTAATGATCAGAAAGATTAGAGATTGCAAAATAATTCTATGCAGTGACATTTTGTAGAAGCTGACACAGAAATATATTTCTACAATGTACAAAAGTCTTGCTTTTAGACTTAGAAATCTAAAAAGCTAACAATAAATGCAACAAATTGTTGAAATTATTTGTTTTCCTGATAAGACTACAGAGGGTCTAGGTTTTAGTTAGCGAACATCTGCTAATGAAGGTCTAGGTTACTCTCAAGCTGACAGGAAGATGAGTGCCTTCATTGGCTGGATGACCAGCTCATCCCTGTAGCTGTGAAAAAAAAATTTCTCCTGTCATTTTCAATATCCCTCCTAACCACTAGTTGCCACATTTTATTTCCCATAAATAAATTAGGCAGCTGATGTACCGCGAGCTTTATGAAGGATGAAGTCTATGAAGTTTAGCACAGTCAGTCACAAAGTCAGCAAGTTCCAAGATTTTGTGCTACAAAGATCTACTGACTCTCAGGATAATATAAATTATGAAATATGAAAAAGCTTCTCGCACATGACATATATGAACACATATAAGTGATAACAAATTTCATATATAAATTCATATATAAAACATATACATTTAAATGATAATTTATCCTGGTTTGGCATGGCCACATGCCTGGGGTGTGGAAGACATTAGTGAGGACTGCTGCTGCTGCTTTACTAGATAAACCTGTTCACAGACAAATGACTCATTTTTCTGCAGAGATGTTGACTATTTCATCAAGAGTAGCAACACCAATCTGTAATTCATCTCCTTCCTGTTATATTTTAAAAGTTTAATACTGTGAGATGGCAAATACAGAAGTTACACAGATTTGCTCATATTTTCATCTGAGGAAGAAAACCAGAAGTAAGGGTTATGAAATTCATGGTTTAATGGGAAATAAAACAGCTATGAAACTTCAGATTCTCATTTGTTCTTCTTTTAGACAGGGAACATTATAAAAAATATCTGTAGATGTGTCAGAAACCATGCTTAAGCAAACCTCTCTTTTGCCAGGTTTTGAAAGAAAAATTTAAAGACTTAGTCTTCAACCACAATCAGGCACTAGCTCCTCTTGTTGAGATTATTGCAACACACATTTGAATTGTAAACTGATACACTGCAGATTTTAAAAATCTGGAACTTGAAACAGAAAGAAGATGAGACTGCAGCAAATGAACAATACTAGGATTGATTTTTGTTTTCTGAAAAAAATAATGCTTCAACCTAGATTTTTAGAGACTATGAACTCTAATGATCAGCTGATAACCATACAGATTGTATATATGTATTATTGCACATATGTATGGTATAAAAACATACATTGATTGCAATCTATCTGTAACAAAGATTACATTTGCCTTCTGTTTCTACAGCTCCCGGAACAGCGCAGTACTTTCAATCATATATTTTACGTGGATGAATATAGTGAATCGAATTGGAAATTGCAAATCTGAAAATGATGATGTCCATAATTTTTAGGTATCCAGGTCTTAGATAGGATTTTGCTGGGACAGGCTATCCAGCATTGCTTGGAATGTTTGACAGACTGTTTGCTAAATGCCTGCATCTATCCAAAGCATTTCATCATCAATTTGTTGAACTATCCTTCACCTTCTGCCCACAGATAACTGATACAATTTCTGATGGCTAATTCTGTGCCAGAAAATGTATTACAAAATATAAGGTAAATGTACATATAGATACAATTTTACAATGTCATCCCTTAGCAAGCCTTTTGTCTCAGAGGCTTTTAATTTGTCTGTTTGACCTTTGTTAAAAAGTAGTGCAGTTAAAGCTAGCACCCATGACCACACTCAGGATAAATTTGTCAGCTACCATATTCATAGACGTTCAGATCAACCATTCATGGTCAAACCGTAGATGTTTAGAAGATCACACTTATGAAATTTATTCTCCAAAAAGCAGGAGAAAAGCAATTACAAAATGGCATTTTCTCATTAAGGCTGTCTCTTTTCTGATGTCTAGGGAAAAGGGATGTAGGTCATTCAGAATTCAGAGCAAGTGAAGCAGAGCAAAATCCTTTGCAATCATTTCTTGTGACATAAACTACAGTATATAATGGGTGTTGCTGATACTGGTGGCTTCATTAAGGATATATCTTTTCCTAAACTGTGAAACTAAAAGGAATAGTAACATATGTTGGAGTTGAAACATTATCTTTGTCCTGCTGAAGCAAGCCAGTCTGAGAAGTTGACTGATGTAGAAGTACTGCTTTACAAGAAGAGGTGCAGGTAGGGAGGAGAAGTGATTTTTGGGCAAAGGCAAACTCTGCTAAGCACAGCCCTGAGTTCAAAGAAGAAAAAAATAAAGGCCTAGGAGATCCATGAGACGCAGTCTGTCAACCTAACTCTCAGAAGCCCTTTGATATCAGGGCTTCCCATTCTTTGCATTATCCAAGAAAACCTGGGAATCTAGCCTCTGACAGTGCTTCTATAATGCCTAGAGAGCAACCCTTTCATTCCGGTTCCTTTCTGGACTATACTAGTTGCAAACCTATTGTAAATAATATTTTCCTTCAAATTAAATTGTTGATGCATTAATACATAAAAATCATGTTGTAGACTGACCATGACTGCAAACAAAGTAAAAGTAAAGTTTTTCTCTTAATATTTTAGAAATTTGAAATATGAACTCAGTGTTGCTCTGAATTACCAAATAAAGTCTGACAAAGTCATTAATGCTAGGACTACCTTCTTATTTTTTTTTTTGATAATGCAGAACAGCAGGGGAATTAATGAGTACTTTTTCTTAATCTCCTATGAACTGATTCCAAATACATCTATACCATTTCCTTAGCTGTGATAAGACCTTAAATTGAAAAATAATCCTACTTTTTAATTTAAAACTGCTTAAACCTTCAAATACCATCTCTGTTTTCTTACCATAAGAAAAGAAAATAGCTGCCTCTAAAGCATATAAATTTCACTGTGAGGTGATGGCTTATCAACAGCTACAGAGTAGGCAAATAAATGTGACAATTTTAAGTGTCCTTAAACATGTCAGCTTGTTTATTCAGCACTGATCAACACGAATTATATGGCCTAATGACGGAAAAGACAATTTTAGCAAAACTACCCATCCGAAATTCTCCCAGCTTTTCAATTTTTCCGTTTCTTGTTTGAGAAATTTCTTTTATATCTCTTAATTTTTCCATCACCTAAGAAATCCTATCCTCCAAACTGCAGGTTGGAATGTCAGCAATGAATTGGGGAAAAAAAATTAAGATATTTGTTGTAAATTCTTAAAAATCTAGTGTATTAGGACTGGTTAAGCTCATTAGAAAACGGTATGAAAATAAACTAGTGTTTTTATTACTCTTCTTGGCTTTTACATGGAGTTTCATCTCAGAGAAAAGCTTCTGACCAAGTTATAAACTTCTCAATTAGAGATGTATAATAAAATTGCTGAGAAAGATGTGCCGCTAGTGATATGATCTGAAGTGGATAAATAGTTTTGCTGCTGCAGGCAGTGCAGGTTCTGGTACTGAAGCTTCTTAATGTATTCTTAGGCCTAATCTTTTTCATATCTTAAAATCTAATCTGTTTAATGTAGTATGAGAAAAATCTGTTCTTTGCTGAAGTCTTTGTAAATGATGGAAACATTGAAGTTCTATGATATCATGATGCATTTGCATGAGCTGGCACTACTTCACAATATAATTTCACTTACTTCATATTGGCTAAGAAGTAAATTTCCTGAGGTGAATGCTTTAAACTTTCAAATATAAGAAAAAGGCTATACTGGTTTAAATGTCTGGAATGTGGAGCACTCAGGAATATGTGTCAGTGAGCATCTAGCAGAAGTAATGCTCTCTTGCAGAGCTGTGGAGGGCTGAGGTAATGCTTAATAGGAATTGTTTTATTTGAGTTGCTACAGCTATGGGGAAAAGGAGGGGAGACTTTGGTGAAGAGACTGAAGGATCCTCCCACCTAAGAGGTCATGTGAAATGCTTGGCAGACTGCCTGCGTTTCCTCAGGTAGGAGTGTAAGTTTTTGAATCAATTTATATTTTAAATGTTTGTATCTTGACCATGAAGCTTTGTGCTGAATTGACACTTGGCCTAAAAGGAAAGAAGTTTGAGAACCCCAGGAGTCTGTGTTTCCCACCCTAGGGAATCTGTATTCCTAAAAGTAGATAAATTTTTTTTAAAAAAAAGTGTGGTTAAATTGTACTATTTCAGCAGTTTATTTAGCTTTTTGGGTTTATTTTTTCATGACAGGAAAACTGAGAGCAAAACTGGGCAGAGTTAGTGGCATTTAGGGTCTTCTCTTTTTCCTCACCTAAATATCTCCTGAGTGAAAAAAAATCTGCATCCTTATCTAAACTCTGTTTGCATCATTGAGGTCACTTTGATATAAATGAAATTATCAGAAACTTTTCTTTATTGATACACTTAAATAGTATTGTCATTTAAGGTGATTTTAAGTAAGACATTTTAAGGTGACTCATGAGTAGTAAACTGCCCTAGTGGAAAGCCCACTGACACAGAAATTGCTGAAAGCACAGATCTTGACAGAAGAATTAAAACTTTTTTTCTCTTCAATTTAGAGTATATGTATATTTGTTTCAATCTAAAATGTTGTAGGATTGTTAAGTCAAAGCAAACTGAAAGTTGAGAGCTTTTCTTTTCCTCCCTGTTCTGTTTGAAAGTCAGTTTAAGTTCAGTTGGAAGCCATGATTGTCCGATCAATATGTGAACTGACTACTGGCTGGTTTCTTTCCAGCTCATAACATTTTTGTGTCCTATCACTACATTTTAAATGTTTGCAGTATCTTTATTTAATGAAAATGTTAAACAATCTAGTCCGAATTTTATGTAAGTGTCCTCTAGAATCAGCCCCTGGGTGTTACATGTGCATGGACAAATGGTTTTTGATTCTCTATTCAAACTGGAATATCAAAACCAATTCTGTTTGAGTTGACAGAAACATTTCCCTGACCTGAAACAGAATATAACACTTATTTTAGAAGAAGAAAGATTATAATTGTATTATTTTTTGCTGTTATTATTGTTATAGACATGCAGTTTCTGAAAGGCAATTATAAAATTAGAAATTGGAATGTTTTATGTGAAAAAAGTAAAAATAAAACCTTTTCATTTTTTGTTAATTATTTTCCCCTCTTTTTTATTAATATATTTTCTCATTTGCGTTATTTAATGCCAAATTTTAGTCAACTGAAATCTACTTAATACTTTCTATCTAACTCTTGTTTACATGCAATATTATAAGGAAAGGATGGTAAATACATGGTTTTGCCTATCTACCTAATGAAGTGGGAAATCCTAACCAAGAATTTGATTCTTCATTTGGAAAAACAGATCTACAAGGCTTCTTGTGGCTAAGTGATAACTGCATACAATAGAATATATGAACCTTATTCTCATTGTACTGTTCTGGTACTCCTAAAAATAATATATAGTTTGGTCCTCAGTTTAATTGTTTTCATATTTTATTCACTGTTGTTCATGATCGCAGCAAGTGTAATAAAGGCGAAGCTTCAGTTTTTCCATCTTCTTGAATGTTAGGTTGGGCAGTCACAGATGATCTAAGTATTATCATCTACCTTAAGACTGCTGAATGCAAATTGCATTTTGTTTAGTTTTGTCTATCTCCCAGAAAATCTTTAGAGTGCTATAGAACGACTTAAATCCTCATCCATAATGCTAATTATATATACAAGACAGATTTATTTTTCTAGAAAGCAGTTTTGGTTGGTTTTTTTTTCCCTGATGCACAGCCATGCTCATGTAGTGCTATCATAAACATGTTCTTATTTTGTGGGAAGTTTTGTTTTTTGTTCTCAGTGTAGATGTGTAAGATGTTTAAATGGATGTCTCTCATTGCTTAGGCTTTTAATTTAAACTCACATTTTTCTAGACATATTTTCTGTTGAATTCCAGGCTGTCATTGGTTTAAAAAAGTTTACATCCATTGTTCTAGACAGCAATAACTGGGAGAATAAGCCCCCTTTTTTAATCTCAAATCTCATTATTCATTGGTAATTTTTTGTTTCTAAGTGTATACACATGAAGTGTTACTAGGATCAACTTTTCCCCATTTCATGCACAGCATAGGATTTTATAAAATATTCTACAGAATGAAATCCAGAGCTTGCCATTATTAAAAGAATTAAGTATTTCCAACCTGCAATTGCAAAAATTAGCTCCTTGAAGAAAGAGCCCTAAGGCACTACAAAGTAGAGAGTGTTAGACATTGTTATAATTCATGAGGTAGCAAAACTGTCTTGTCTTCCTGTATGTTATGCTACTGAAAAAAATCCAACCCAGAACTTCTATGTTAAAAAAATACTAAAGAGAAACTTTCTGGTTTGCTTGTGTTGTTTGGGTTTTTGGTTTTGCTTTGGGGTTTTTTTAATTTATTTTCTGTTGAAATATATAATGATGTTGGCATCAATTTCAAAGGGCAGGATTTCAGAGCTCTTTGAATCCTATTTATAATGGTGGATCTGTGATTGTGTATATGTCAGCATTTGAAAATACAACAAACCTTGATGGTAGCATTCTGCTAATCACAGTGCCAAATCAGTATACTAGAGATCTCCAGAATATTTTATGAGATTAATATTATGGGAAATAGCTTCATGCTTTATATATGTAAACATAAACCAGGAAATAAATCCTTGTATTACAAATTCCAGTTAACATTACCTCTCTTTAGTTTTTCATAAATAGGGCCAAGAGCTAAATATGACAATACATATTTAATGAAAATACTGTTATCAAAAAGCATAGAATCATAAAACATCAGCTTGGAAGGTATCAAGGATCCTCAAATATCATCTGGTCCTACTTTTCTTGGCAAAAGCACAGTTTATACAAGATGGCCTAGCACAATGTCAGTCATTGGGGAATCCACTGCTTCACTGCAGAGATTATTCCAGTTGGAATCTCACCAAGAAAAATTTGTGCCCATAACCCCTTGTCTTTTTCATGTAACTCCTTGCAAAAAGGTAGTCTGCATTTGTTTGGTAACCACCCTTTAAATACTGGAACATGGAGATAAGGTCTTCTCTGAGCTTTCTTTTCTCAAGGCTGAAGAGACCTACTTTCAGACTTTCCTCATATGCCTAGCTTTCCGGCCCTTTGATCACCTTTGTGGCCTTTCTCTGGACCCTCTCCTGCCTGTCCACATCTTTTTTGCATAGCGGGGATCAAAACCGAACTCATTATTCCAGGTGATTTGTGATATCGCCCATGAGAGTTCCCTCCATAACCTTCTCAGGTACTGAAGTAAGACTGACTGGCCTATAAATTCCTGGGTTCTCCTTAAAGCTCTTCTTGTAGATGGGGGTGACATTTGCATTTTTCCAGTTTTCTGAGACATCCGCCTTTCTCTGTGACTTCTCAAAGATTATGGCAAGCAGCCTCACAATGATGTTAGCCAGTTCTATTTACAACCTGGGTGGATATTCTCAGGACCCATCAATTTGTAGGGGCAAATCTCCTGTAATAGTTCAAGTACCAAAATTACTCCTAAAAATATACTTGTAAGTAATTGTATATTAAATTGACATAAACATTCTTGAACTTCTGTAAATATTAGTTCAATAAATGAAAGTATTCCAAGATTAGCACAAAAAGGTAAATTTATTAAAAAAAATAAAAAAAATCACTTATGTCACTATTTTATTTAGCAGTGGATATAACCGTTAAATGCAATAAATAATGACTGCATTTTCTGAACCTGGAAAAATACATACCAGAAGATCAAATGAAAGAAGCCAAGGGCTTCATATGTATGTCTGCTGCTGACAGAAATATCTAACAGAGATTGTTCTGTGCATACAGTATCTTTATTCTGCTGTGAATGTGTGGTTCCTGGAACTGGATTTTGTTTATCTCATTAAATTGTGTGGTTTAAATTATGTTTTAAATTATTTTCAAGTGCAGCAGTGCAGATTCTGGTGTGTGGTGGCAGAAATTCTAAATCAATATACTTACATCGGAAAACATTAAAGCAGAGGTGTAGGTCCAAAAGCAAAAAAGAACCCTTGTGGTTGAGACTGCTTCTTCTTTCATTTAGGAAACTGATACTAACTCTACCCTCAAAAGAACCTTTTTGTTAATATAATCTCTGCTTTTATTAAAGGTTTTTGCTGGAATGTGAAGCTAGTATATCTGTGCTGACAAATCTCTTCAGGATAACTTTGTGAGTAATCTTGCTGGTACCAATGAGACTGCTCACAGACTAAGGTGCTATCAAGCAGATATACAGGCAAAAAATCACAATGAAAGAGCTAAGAATCAGGAGGAGAGGTAGTATAAAATGTTGCTTTTCAGAGCAAAGCAGATCATTCACTCAGCAAATGACATGGCCAAGTGACCAACTTAAAAGGGAAGTGAAATTGTCAGTGAAAAAGCCTGGAGAGTATGCCAAAAAGCCAGATGCTGCTACTGAAAAACTACCTCCCACAAACTGGCATTGGTATCTTACAAAGCTGGCACTCAGTAGTACCTGCTTTTCTAAACCACAGTCTCTCTTGAACGCATTATTTTACTACTCTTCCTTGTTTTCAGTAAACAGATAATATTATTCTGTTTTCACTTATTGAATTCTCCTTGGCAACTGTTGTTCTTTTGACAAAGATAAGAAAAAAGAGAATAAATTTGAACACCATGTTTTTGGTTGGAAAAAGAAGGGTGATTTCTTTTTAAAATGCTGTACAGGGTACAGGATTTCTAAACCTTGATGTTTGCTTACTGGTATAATTTATTTCCTCAATATTTTGACATTATCCAGGCATGACTGTTGGCACTAGGGTTGTAACTAGTAGGAGAAAATGAGCAATTTAATGAATTTCTGTTCTCTGAGCCACTGACAAGGTTATTGAGTCTGCTGGATGTGGAAAGGAAATTTATGGGTGTTTCCGATGTATATGAAAGGAATAAACTCTGTTGAGCTTTCTTCAGAATGTCTATATAAAGCAGTTGGGAAGAAAGATAAAAAACAAGGATCATTGTTTG
>JBCJKH010031362.1:0-20338 GCA_039877255.1 Loriculus beryllinus | reverse complement strand
GTACACAGATGTTGCTTTTCTAAAACTTTGAGAGAATTATGGACTATAAATAATATGGAATTAGCTACCCATAGGTCTGGGAATGTCTTTTAGAGAAATCAGTATTTTTAAAGCCTCCATATCCTTAGACACAGGCTATCATATGTCCAGTCAATGTATTTTCAAATTGCTTTTTGCTTTTCTTTTAGTTAATTTTTTTGGAAGGGTTGTAGGGCAGCATATTCTTTCTTGTAGCTGACTTCCTTGTAGCTGAGTTTTTCTTAGACTTTCTTATCAGTAACTCTTCTAGCCAATTAAAAAGATGTATGAGCTGATACTGACAAGACTTTCCTGGGGGTTATCCAGGAGTGAGGTATATGGCAAATTAAACTGCCTAGCAGGGAGGAGAAGTTGTGGTTCCATAATAAATTCTTACTCTTCAGAGATAAGAAAAACCTTGCAGGGCAGAAGAGTGAATTTCATTTCATGACATAGATGTTGTCAGAAGCCTTTTGTGAAGCCATTTCTTCCTCATCACTGCCTCATCTTTACCTGGCTTGATTTTATTTCTTGGAGAAAAAAATTGCCATTTTATTTCAAATATGACACATATAACACAGTTGAACTTGTTGACACAATTACTCTAGTATGTCTCTTAATGTGACGAAGAGACAAACAGAATACATAGTCTAGTTCACTAATTTTTTTCTTCTAATTAAATAAAAACATTGTTAGTCATGACACTCGAATTGTTCATAGAAATTGAATGTGTCTTTTGTCCCTCTGATACGTGTATTTTGCTGTGCCTATGTGAATAATTTGAGGACTTTTGATAGACAATCCACAGAAAAAAAATCAACTATTTTATTCTAACACATTATTGAAAAAAGCTGGAAAAAGAAACCCCAACCAAAACATAGTCTTAGGTTTCTCATTCAATGGAGTAGTTATGGTAAAGACCTGTCGATCCTGAAACTGAAACTATTTCAAAAGAAATAGTGCCTTTGTACTGCTACTGACCATGCTTACCACCACAAAAATAATTTGATTTGATAAGAAATGTATCCTCTTTCTTATGTATTTTTAGTGAATATTTTTAATTGCTCAGCACTTTTTGAGTTCTGCTCTAGAAACTGAGATCTTCAAAATACATTTTGATTATTTATAAATAACATTTCTTACATTATGATTATAATGTAAGACCTTAGACCAACTCTGATTAAATCTTCTAATGCATATTAGTACAACCTGTAATCTTACAGGGAGATTAAGCTTTGTACATTTGAATTTTTTTTATCAACTTAATCCTGATGGACTATACTTCATTTCACAAACCTGTCACACAGTGTACAGTGTTTCTGAATAAACTGTTTTGGCATTTCATCAGTTTATTTTGTCCATGATTAACTATATTTAAGCATGTCTTGATACTGGGTATTATCAAACTATTTAGCATCTGTTTCTCAGTTTGTTGTTGCTGTTCCAAAATAAAAAAATAAAAAAAACCCCCCAAGCAAACAAACAAACCCTCCTTTTGTTTCTGGAATGGAGTAACAGGCTTGATACTTTATTGTAAATTGTAAAAGCCTGAAGCCATGCTGCCTAGGTGACTATATCCACAGATAGTACAGCTGCTGACATAACAGCACAAGGATGGCATGAGAAATAGGGAATGACACTTTCTGTATGCCAGTTACTTACGAGTGCTAGTCATAAGTTAGTGCCTGCTCAAATTCATTGAATACCTTTAGGAGTGAGAATTGAAGCCCTCATCGCCAGAGGGCTGTGGCAAAAGGGTTTTGCCTGGTGGCTCTGCACTTCCCTCCATGCTTACCATAAAGATCCCTCCCACTCAGGCTGCCTTCCTTATCACATAGAATTCCTTGTTCCAGCCCTTGATGGTAGCTGTAGCATAAATTGGCATCTGGCTCGTTTATGTCAGTCTCTATCATGTGGCCTGCCAGGATCCCCCACCACTGTCACCACAGAAAGTCTTTCCATGACTGGAGATGGTCTCACAACCCCAGTGGGGCTGTACCAGCCCCTTGCTAAGCCAGCACCATCCCTACCCTGGGAAAGCAGCCTGGCAAAGTGGTCACTGGGGAGATGTGATGCTGTGCTGTTGCAGCCAAGAAAGGAGAGCCCTTCCTCATCCTCCATGACAGCCTGGATCCCATGAAGAGGCTTTGCTTCATCCTTAGATGGAGCCTCAGGGAGCTAAGGGCAGTCTGGGTCAGCACGCAGCTAGCTTGGAACTTGCATGGCAGTCCAGAGGAGAAGAAGCCCAATATGGCCTCATGCCCAACAAGAGCATGAGGCTCCAGCTTCTATTTTGGCTGCCTCTTGCCCATTTTGCTGCCCAGAAATTACTGTCTGATTAGGTCTATTGCAGCCATGTCCAGGCACAGTCCTACCAGTGGGTTTACCGAGCCCTGCTTCATCTAATGCAGGGAGAGTGCTCCTATCCCAGGCACAGTTTGCTGTATTATTTGATGCCTTTAGTAGTTTGTATTTTGTCCTGGTTGATGATACCTGTTTCCTGCTTGTATTAAATATTGACATATTCACAGTTTGTTGAAATATCCATAGAAAAAAAAAAAAGTCTTTTCCCAATGTATTAAAAACCTCTCTTATTTATTAAAGGGATGAAAAGGGAAATCTTCCATGTGATGATGTTGGCAGACATATAGTGGGCAAGCCGGTTCATACAGGATCCGAATCTCCAAACTCGTTTCTTGACCAGGAATATCGGAAACGCTTTAATGTGGTTGAAGAAGATGCAGTTCTGTACTGCTATGAATATGAGAAAGGAAGAACAAGTGGTCCTGGAAGGAGAGAGAGCACACCAACATATGGTATGGCATTGATCTAATAAAGATAATCACCATTTATTGACTAGGATTTTTGTGCATCTGCTTCGTTTTTAAGAATGAAAATCTTTTCAGTGAGTATTGATTTTGCTAACTATTCTGTACCACTTTAGTCCAGATTCAGCCTACAAGCTTATTGTGTACAAGAAAAGATGAGTTGCTTGCTATGATAGGGAAAGATAAACATGCATTCATGCTACTTCCACATTTTGGATTTTGACTTATTTAGGGTGAGAACTCATGCAAATTCTGGTGAGAGTTCTACTCCTCAGACCTTGATCATCCAGGGTATTTTCCCTTTGAATCTGTTGGAAGTCTTTCTTTAGTATGTTACTTGAAGTTGTTTCAACTTTGTACTGGGAGAATTGGTTTTTTGTTGCCAAGTATAATTCTGTGCACTCATAGAGTTGTTAGGATATAAAAGAAATTGAAGGGGAAATCTCATGTTTAAAAAAGATATTTTGGCTCCTGTGGTATTAGCTGAGCACACACTTGAATATTTTTTCACCCTTTTTGCTACGTTATTTTAATTTTTAAATTGAAATACAAGCTGTATGTTGGAGTTGTTACAGTAATCCTGACATCATATCCTTTTGAGAAGAAAATAGACTTAATTTATGAGAAAGCATGGATTTAGTACATCATGCAGCCAAGCTGCAAATTCACTTGGGAACCTTCATAAAAATGGAGCGAGAGCTGTGTAAAGCTCAGGGCCTAGACCAATGTGCTCACAACATTAAAGGATATATTTTCATAAAATGCACCCTTTCTACACAACTTCACAATCCTGCTGCAAATCCTCAGTATCCTTTTGATTTTAAAAGTGTTTCAGGTGCCTTCTGACCATGCCCACTGAGTACAAAATAACTCTTAAGTTTTCAAAGTGGATGTGTCAACTTTATTACTCCAGTTTTTCAACTACTACAATTGGTGGATGCAGTCAGTTCCATTAAGAGAGATGTTCTCTCTGTTCCAGATGTTAAATTTTAATACTGGTAGTCTGGAGTGAAAAGAACACATTGCTTCTTCAAGGACTGCTGAATACATTATTCTGTTACAGGTTAGCTCTTTTAGCCTTTTCTTCTATTAGCAGAAAAGGTTATAAATACATGGATCAAACACTGCACTGAAAATCAGTCATTATTTAACACATTTTTTGTACAGCCTTTCACTTTTGATCTCACTTCTTTTTTAATGAATTCACACCATCGAGTCCACTTTCATTTAAGTGGGTTTTCTAAAAATTGTAATTTCAGCACTGAAGTTTCCCACATGGCATTTGTTAGTATAAGATTTGTGGCTAGGCATGACTTTAGGATTTCACAGAAAAGTGGAAAATAACAATAAAGCTCTTACGGCTTATGGTGACCCATTAAAGAAGGTCAAACAGAGTTCCAAGGCCTAAAGAGATAATTATTTTCAACACATACGCATTAATTTGTAGTGGTGCAAATTTTTTTTTTAATTATTTCTCAGTCCTCCTTTGTGAGAGGTTAATTGGAGTCTCCATAATTTATTGGAATCTTTTGACATTTTTTGACAATGTTGGCAGAGAGATTTTTCTTTCATCTTTTATAATTGTTACTATAATTCCAGCTGTTGTATAATTGTTGCCTCAGAAAGCTTTTGTTCACATCCAAAGGAAGAAATTTAGAGAAGCATATTTAGAGAATCCATGGAGGTTAAGAAGATGAGCAGAGGTAGCAGGCAAATGAAACTTGAGTTTAAGGAAATAAACAAACTTAATTATTTCAGATTTACTGCCAGCTACATAAAAAAAAATCATGCACTTTGAATAGCTACAGATTTTGTAGAAAATTTGTGTTGACTTTAGCTTTTGGTTACAATCAGACTTCACATGATTTTATAGCATTTATACCTTTTTAAGTGTGCAGGTCCTTTCAGTAAGATACTTTGAGCTCAGCTTCACAAGGAATAGAATGTTGTATTTCTAGAAAAAGTAATCTTGGAAAGTTACTTCTGATCAAGTAAACATGAGCCAAAAACATCCCCATTCAGGAAATTACTTCTTAACTGTGTGCTCTAAATCTCACCACTTCAATCAGGCTTAAATATGTGACCATAAATAGTAAAATAAATTATAAATAAAAAGTTAAATATATATATTGTATTTCCTGAACAATAATGTGTTTGTGACCTGATACTGTGGTCTGTACAGAACGTACAACTTTTTTGTCAATTATTTAAAAAGAAAATACAACCTTTTAGCATTGTGCTGCCTTCAGGGTATCGATGCATTTCCTATGAGTGCCATACTTCGTCAGGTCAACAGACATGTTTGAAAATTTGTATTCTTTTTCAGTGAATCATGGATTTACCTCAAAAAACGTAGAATAAGACCGATCACTTTTATGTAGGGGTTTTCTACTAAAATAATTAACAAGACTTTTAGTTTTTTACTTTAAGCTCTGCTACTTTTAAAATAAATTATTTTCCCACTTTTCAGTTTTGTTATCAGTAGATTGATTCAAAAAAGAGCAAAGGCTGACCTTGTTTTGAAAACATTTTGTTTCAAGTCTGCCAGATACTGTGCCATATGCTATGCTACTCTATGATTCCTTTCAATATACTATTTAACTTGCTAAAAACTTCAGACCACGTTAAGTAACCCCACTAAGTTGCATACCACACTTTCACTGAATTTCTAAGTATATTTATGGAATCCTTAAGCAGAAATCATAGTGCACATAATCTTACAAAATCAATTCAGTAGCTTCCAAATAAAAATTTTAAGCATATAAGAGTCTTCAGCTTTTCTGTCTCTTGCTGTCTGAAACCAAAACAAATTTACTAACAGTAATTTACTTTGCTTTCTATGGGTGAAATCCTACAAAAGAAATTACACATAGAGGTTTTCTGCTTCCTTACGCAGTCGCTGATGGATCTTTTAAGCCCACAGCTATTTTGAAGGTACTTTAGTGACCTGGACACGTTTCGGTTACTGGCAATTCACATATGCTTTAAAACAGTTCTCTTCATGTATGTGCCAGGGGCTTCCAGAATAATAAATAGATATTGTTCAGTGCAAACTAAAGTAACTTGAATGCATTTTTCAGTCTCAGTTGTCAGTCTGCCGATGAATTTGTAGGGCACTGGATTTATTTTCTAAACTTAAAAAAAAAATCCATTAAATACTTAGCTGCTTCTTGCCTGGTAAAGCAAACAGAACTTCTAGCTTAACCTCTTATTCAGAGGCAGTGCCGGATCCTCTTTCGTAAGCAACCCTGAAGAACAGCAGCTTAGCACATAATTTGTTCCTTCTCCTAAAGAATGTTAGTTTAATGCTGCCGTATAGTGCATGATCTCAATTTTTTCCTCTGTTTCCAGGGAAACTAAGGCCTATTTCTATGCCAGTAGAATATAACTGGGTGGGGGATTATGAAGACCCCAATAAAATAAAAAGAGAGAGTAGGAGAGGTAAGTGATCTGAACACACATCTTGTACAAGGCATTATGGGTTTTATCATGCTTTAACCTATATATTTCAACCTCATTTTGCTGCTTGCTTAGGTACATATTTTTGTGAACCTGTTTGGGGTTCTTTCATTATGTATATTTAATTTTTTTGTAGAGCCTCTACTAGGATTGAGAGGGTTGCTCAGTCCATATTGAAAGTGGCCTTAATTTTGTAATGCTAGCGGACAAATGTATGGTTATTACTGATAAATATTGTTATGCTTAAATGAGAATTATATCTCACTTTTCTCTGTCTTCATGAGTTCTTTTTTTTACATCAAAAACATTCTAGAGCAATTCTAGATTCACCTCAAAATCATCAAGGATAAGTTCTTCAAAATTCTGGTTTGTGAGGCTCAGATATGTGACTTCACATTCAGAATTATAACCTCTGAGGTGGCTATAATCTCCCAGAAATGAAATGTTACAGTAATAATTGACATTTCTATAAAAATACTAACAAAATGTCCAGAAAGGAGCAAAAAAAAAAAAAAAAAAAAAAAAAAAGAAAAAAAAAGAAAAAAAAAACTGTGAGGAATTACTAGGAAAAGTATACAAGATATATTAAGAAATTTTCTTAAGCTACTGTGTAAGCTCTTGCTCATGCTGGGTGTGTGTGCAGTTCCGGTCTCTTCATCTCTTCAGAAAAATATAGTAGAATTGAAGAAAGTTTAGGAGAAAACAAAAATGATCAGATCTATGGAGTGGGGTCAATTCACTAGGCTGGCCATTATCAGTTTGGGAGAATTAAAATTGAAAGGACAAAATTAAAAAATTAAAATTTATAAAAATCTTGTGGGGAGTGAAGTAAGGTATTAGGTTTGTCTATTTTTCCTGAAACAAGACCCGAGAGGCATCAAATGTCTTTATCAAATGCTGGTTAAAAAAAAAAAAGAGCTAGCTCTGTGTGCACTTTGGATTCAGGCTAAGGAATCTCTTGCCACAGGAGGTTGTGGATGCTAAAAGTTCACATTTAATGCAAAGAAAGACCAGACAACTGCATGAAAGACAAATCTGCTGAGGTTTTCTAAATTCACAAACATTGCTTCTAACTCAGGATGTCCCTGAGCTACACAATGGTAGATACTGGAAGAGTATTCAGGGAAAGTATGGATGATAATGGTGAATGATATCAAATGAATGTTCAAAGCAAATTTCTTTTAAATATATGGCACCATAGTAATTTGTATTCAATAGAATCTTGTTTAAAAGAATGAGTACAGATATTATGATCATAAATGTATCATTGCTCATTTTTTGAACACTCCAAGATGAAATTTATTGATGTGGGGTTTCTTTCATATTCCGTTCCTTTTATTTTCAAAGATACCAAAAAAACAGAAGAATGATGAATTTTCCCTACCAAAAGATTGCTTTCTTATTATATACAGACCAATGAAGTAAATGGGTTTTGTTAATGAAATAGTCTGGAAGAGCTAAATCTGACAATAAATCTTAGCAAGAATATTATGTATTTTTGAAGCAGAATGAACATACATACAACAATTTGCAATGATATTTTGCATTATTTTTCTTTCAACAGAAAATTCGTTGCTTCGCTATATGAGCAATGAGAAAATAGGTCAAGAAGACTACATGTTTCAGAGGAATAGCAAAAAAGATACTGGGAAAAAGTCCAAAAAGAAGGGAGACAAGAGTAGTAGTCCAAGTCATTACTCACTGTTGCCTAGTTTACAAATGGATGCATTGAGACAAGAAGTCATGGGCACACCTGGACCAGAAACTGCTTTGTACCACGTAAGTAAAAATAACATTTAACAAAAGTCAGTGCTCTCGTTTTTATCGTGGTGTTGAAACATCTGCTGGATTTCTGCTGTTGCACAGATTCGTGTTCTTTGAACAATAACTAGATTTCAAAGAAATACTTTAGTATTCTTTATTTTCCTGTTACAAATGTGGGATGGACACCAGTCTTTTCCATGGAATCATAGAATAATTAGGGTTGGAAAGGACCTTAAGATCACCTAGTTCCAAACCCCCTGCCATGGGCAGGGACACCTCACACTAAACCATGTCACCCATGGCTCTGTCCAACCTGGCCTTGAACAGTCAGGGGTGGAGCACTCACAACTTCCCTGGACAACCCATTCCAGTGCCTCATCATCCTAATAGTGAAGAATTTCTTCCTTATATCCAACCGAAACATCCCCTGTTTAAGTTTTAACCCGTTACCCTTCCTATCACTACAGTCCCTAATGAAGAGTCCCTCCCCAGCATCCCTAGAGGCCCCCTTTAGATACTGGAAGGCTGCTGTGAGATCTCCACACAGCCTTCTCTTCTCCAGCATGAACAGCCCCAACTTTTTCAGCCTGTCTTCATACAGGAGATGCTCCATTCCCCTGATCATCCTCATGGCCCTCCTCTGGACTTGTTCCAACAGTTGCATGTCCTTTTTATGTTGAGGACACCAGAACTGCACACAATACTCCAGGTGAGGTGTCACGAGAGCAGAGTAGAGGGGCAGGATCACCTCTGACTGCTGGTCACGCTCCTTTTGATGCAGCCCAGGATATGGTTGGCTTTCTGGGCTGCGAGCGCACACTGAAGCCGGCTCATGTTCATTTTCTCATCGACCACCACTCCCAAGTTCTTCTCCACAGGGCTGCTCTGAATCTCTTCTCTGCCCAACCTGTAGCTGTGCCTGGGATTACCCCTACCCAGGTGTAGGACTTTGCACTTGTCTTGGTTAAACTTCATGAGGTTGGCATCAACCCATCTCACAAGCATGTGAAGATCCCTCTGAATGGGACTAGAAGATGTCATGTTCTTAACTAGATGTCATGTTCTAGATGTCATGTTAACTTAGCTAGATGTCATGTTCTTTAACTAGAAGATGTCATGTTTGAAATGGAGTGTGGCTCCTCTGTCTTGACTTGCTACTATTGGAAAGGGAAGAAGCAACAGTTTCTAGGCTGACTAGAAACCTTCTTTCCAGCATCTATGTCACTGCAATATGCGAAGTCTTATCAGATAACCCCTTTACTACAGGTAGTTGAAAGGCCTGATAAGGGCAGGAAAACTTGTAGGAGGTGTTTGATTTTCCTATGAGGTAAGGGGAGTCCTAATGTGTGTAACTTCATAACATATAGCCCTCAGTAACTCAAGTAAATGTGGAGAAAGGGGTTCTGCTGAGTAGGATGTGAAAGGAAGATAGTTTTAAATGTATCAAGAGAATGAAGTTAGAAGTTCACCAGCTATTTTAGATATTATGTCACATTCACCCCATGAAAGCGTTTGCATTTTAGAGCTCAGTATAAGATTTCATTGTAGAGAAATCTACATACAGTAACGCTACAGCAAAACAGTAGAAATAACTGTAATTATCATAATGTACTAACAAAGATTATGTACTTCAGATTGCCAGTGTTTAAGGGAGATGGCAGTGTGGGCTTGTCAGGAAGCCTGCTGTGAAAAACTGGCAGGTAGAGCTTCACTGAACGTTTAAGAGAAAGTAACTAGGTTTCCTGTTGTAAAATATCACTATGGATTATCACATTACAGTTGATGTAGATTAATTGAAACTGATGGAGCCTTTACATCTATTTACACAATCTGAGTGCTTGGCGAACGTGCTTCTAAGACTCCTTAGTGTGCTGCAATGTATAGCTGAGTCTGATAAATTTCAGAGAAGATGTCATTTAGTATTAAAAGTAAGCACTTGTGGTGCACTTTAATTAAACCAGGTCCCCAGATTCAGGAGCTTCTATTCCGTTTCTTTTTCATTTATAGTAATTTATGTATTATGATTTTTTATTTTATTTTTTTTTTTTACTTTACTATTTCCAACTTTTGTTTTGTGCTCTTTTTGTTATATTGGAAAGTTGATAGCGATGAGATTTCCATTTGCAAAGGCAAACTAATATATAGTGTTTCCCTAATACGCGAAACCAAGGAGATTGCGAGTGTCCCCAAACTGTCCTCTTTGCAATGTCTGCAGTCCTTCCTAGAAGGAAACTAATCAGTGCAAGAGCCCTTGAAATCAAATATTTACATAACAAAATAGAAAAGCTATTTGTGCAATGAAGGACTTTCAGCTCTGTAAAGAACAGTGTGATAAATTTACAACACTTCCCATGTACTGAGAGAACACCCATCTCTCAATAACATTTCTTTGTGAGTATACATTGAATTTCTGACACTTGCAATGAGAATTTTTTTTTTCTTTTTGAAGATACCACCTTTGTTTTAACTTGGTTCCTGCTATTACTCGTTATGTGTACTCAAAATGTGTACAAAAATAAATTACACAGGAACTGGAAGATTCTTCAAAATTCTGGTGTGGAATTCAGTGAGCAACAGCAAACTTAGAATTGACAACCAACATTTTTCAGGTACTTTAGATACCTGTCCACAAACCAGCAGAACTCCTAACACCTCAAGTTCCACCAGTGTCTGCTGATCTTTTTTTGTGCATCTTTACTGCCAAAGAATGTCTCTTTCTATGGTTTAAGCCCAGTCTAAATGCCATAAAATCATTGGCATCTTCTTGGAAGTTTAGTGGGAACTTATTTATTTATAAAAATATATAAAGGTTATTCATTCTTCAGAATACAAATATGTATTGATCTGCTAACTGGCTTTGAAGCAAAGTGCATGAAATAAACAGAAAGAGGAAGTTTGAGCCACTGATTTTTCCTCAGGAAAATGGGAAGGAGCTGTCCACAAAGCATTTACAGCCCCCTGCAGATGAATATTGCTGGTTTTATTGCTGGAAGCCACCTGACTGCCACCGTGCAATACAATGCAGTTCCCTTTTTGTGGTCATGGTACCCAAGCATGCTGGCTTATAAAACCCTCATCTAATTTGCAGATGGAGCTATAAATCTTTGCCACATAACAGAGTCAGTGTTTTTTTAATAAATTGGACATAACTTTTCTTAAAATCTTAAATAAAGAGTGCAGTGAACAGATAAAGAAAGGGGAATGAATACAGATAAAACACATGAAACTCATCTCTAACTGCAACACATTTTTATTAAACTGTAGATAACAAATAGGACAATGAAAATTTATTTTATCTTTAAATTGCATCCCAAAGATCACTAAGAAGTGGCTGTCCTATTAGAATATAATTTTTTTAGAAGTATCAGCTACATAGTTTTCACACTTCGGATTATCTGGAAATGAGAGCCTCTGGATGAGCCTGAGTTCAGTGCAGAGGAATAGTGGTAATTGCAAAACCTGCACTAATAGTAGTGAAAAAGACTACAGGGGTTGATTAGGGTTTTGTTTGGTTTTATTTTATAGAGTTTTTTAAGATGTCAGTGATTTCACCATAGTAGAACATCAGATGACAAGACAATACTGTGCCTGGCTGCACTGCATACCACAAGCCAGTAGACTTTCCTGAAGTGCAGGTCCTACCAAGTGGCTGTAGTTGCACTTGTACCTGTAGTGCCTCAAATGTTTGTATTAGTTCCCAGTACTAGAGAGTACTCCACCAGGCCTCTTAAGTTGTTCCAGTCCCTGGTTGCTTTTCTTGTTAACCTTTTTCACCTGTTAGCCATTGTTTACCTGACCTCCATATCCTACTTTAGTTGCAAATGGACCTTTATCCTCTAGATTTAAAGGTCTTTTGTTATAAAACAAATTTTATTTCACAATATAGGAATCTACAGGTTATAATCAAATCACTTTGTAGCCCTATCTTGCTTAAAATAAATGAAATAAGCATCCTCGGTTTGACATCAGAGAGTGTATTTTTGTATCCTTTCATCATTCTCATAATTCTTTCAACTCCTTGTATTTAATCCTAAAGTATTCAAAATATCTTAAGTGTCCTTCCTAAGGTGTATATGCCAGAACAGGACATAAATTTCCGGGAACTGGAGGGAAAGTAATAATAACTTTTCCATTCCTGTTAGCTACCCCTCATTAAATATTTAAAGGACTGTTTACCCAATTTAACCACAGACTTGAAGTGAGGGTATGTTCATTACTTGGGTTTGGTTTTATTTTTTCTGTAATGCCACTTTTCCAAATCAGTGATTTGCAAGACTGGTATTCCCCCAGTCTTATAATTTATATCTGGCATTCTTTTTTCTTAAATATTTATCACTCTGTATGGTTGACGATGTTGAAACATGTGATTTCATGGGTATGCTTGCTGAATAATCTAGGTCTCTAAAGCAACCCTAAGTACAAAATATCAAAGAGTAAGAGCTCTGGGCCCTCAAATTGGGCCCATGTGATTCCCAAGTCCATCACATGAAGTATTGAAGCTCCAGGAATCCAGGATCTGCTGTGGTATGGAACTACTAAAATCTTTGTTTTGAAATTCTCTCTTTAAGATGCATATTCTGTGAAATTAAAAAAAAAAACAAAGCAAAACAAAACAACACATATATAATTCCTTTAAGTTTCTTTTTTTTTTTTTTTTTCCTTTTTTCTGAATTCCCTGCAAGAGAACCCATGCTGCTCACTCAGCATTCAGGTCTCATGTCATTCAGTGGTCTTTGATTCTGTGTTACCTTTATTCAATGATGTTTTCATTCACTTTTTTACTCCATTGATATCTATGTTAAATAATTTTGGACTAAGAATACATTGCACTAATTTAGGATGAATTCCCCTTCCAATTTGAAGCCTCTTTCCTTTTGAATTTTGCAGCCATTGATGTGTGCAGGTTGATTCCCTTTTTACTGTGAAGCTTTCTGCAGAAAAGCAGGTTTTGCAATTATGCTGAATTCAACTCCTTCCTTTTATATCTGGCTTTTTAGAAAAGAAAAATCTTTGATCAAAATCTATACTGATAAGTTAAATTACCACAACAGAAATGGTATGTTTTTGTCCTGTAAACAAAGTGGATGGGATTAAAAATAACCATGGTAGTTCAGCAGTGCATGGTGGTTGTTTATTTGCCTTATTTTGAAAAACATCAGCAGATTTGAATTGTTATATTCTGAAGTGATCAGAAGAATGTGGCAGTCTAGAGTTTTCCTGACCATCAGTATAGTAAATTTGCGTAAAATCACAGGTTTGTCTTGTATCATCGACCTACCACTACAGTCAAGGCTGTGTGGTCAATGTAGCATGTCAGCTATGGCCTTGAAGAGTAAATAGCGTTTACTTGTGTCTACTGAAGATAACTGTTGGGATAGCTGATGTAATAGCAAGAGAAAAGCTAATTTGTCTTATATCTGTGAAGTAATTATCTCTTGTATCCACTTATCACATTTTTTTAATCCTCACATACAAAGTCTCTTCACCACTGCTTTATTTTGCTTCCCATTAACAGAAAGTGTTTCCAGCCTATGTTGACTTCTAGCCAAGTTGTTGGTTTTGCATTCTTTTTTTTTCTTTCCTCAGTATTGCAAAAGAGATGCCAACACAGAGTGTTAATGTTTTTATTAATCCAAGGCACACTGGGCGGTTGCTAATCTAGTGTGCAAGCAGGTGTTCAATGTGATCTATTACTGTAGATAGAAAATGGTGTAGTTAAAATTGTCTTGAACCTTTGGGGCACAAGAAATGAAAGCTCTGACACATGGTTATAAGTTTTTAAGTTCATTATGTTATTCTGTATAGCAGTTTCCTTGTACATTGTGCTTTATTTTCATTGTAGGAAAATAATGTGGTTATTTAAAAGGTAGATAATGTCACGAGTCAAAAGAAGTTCCGTATCAGGTTAATAATAATCAGCTCCTATCTGGATCAATACAACTTTCCCTTAGTCTAGAAACAGCATTACTGTGGAAAGAAAAGGTTGCAGCCTATTGTATATAGTAGTTATACAAGGAAAAGTAAACTTGATTACATACTCTTCCCAAACCTATACGAGTAAACTTCTATTACTGGCCTTGCTTCTTCTCACTTTCTGCCTCATCTGTTTGCCTTTTCCAGTGTATGCTCACGTGTTCATATTTATTTCGCGATTCCTAATGACTTGATTATCATAGGAAAAGTGACAAACAAGTAACAGATTCTTACTTTGCTGATAACCTATTTAAAATTGTTTAATTGATTAGTGTAGTTTTCTTAGCCATTTTAATTGTATTTTGGGGAAAAAAAAAGCATGTTTATTAGCAAGATGTCTCATTTAAAGTTAATGTATCTGGAACAGCTGTCTCAGGAACAGATTCAGGAAAGAAACAAAGGATTTGTTCCATAGGGATTTTGCTGAATCTGCATGTGTAGATATATACCTATGCACTGTCTTTAATGTTCCAGTTTTATGTTAAATTGTTAAATACCTGAAGAATTAAAAAAAAAAAAAAAAAAAGCCATCAGTTGGAGGGATTTTGCTGAACATTCAATTATATTGGTGCACTTTTGACAAAATTACTTTTATCCTGTTTAGCAATCTGTAACTATTCATGTGGTTGGAGTGCAGCTCAGTGGCTCTTAACTCACATAATTATCACTTGCTGCAATGAGCACCTACAGAGAGCCAAGCACTTTCCTTTCTACTACTTTCTGCTAGTGAGGACACTGAGATGACTATGAGGGATTTGGTTAAGGTTACGATTTCAGTTGTTTCTCTTTACCAGTCCTCGTGAGGTTTCTGGGTTTCTGTAGCGGTTCACCTCAGTGGGTTTGCTCAGAAGAGCTGTTTGGTCTGCATCAGTGTGGGCAAGCAAAGTTCAGTTGCACCAGTGATATTGTTGAACATACTTAAGCAAAGATGATCTCCTCAGGGAAGTCGTAGGTTCCCCAACACTGGACATCTTTAAGATTCAGCTGGACAGGGTGCTGAGACATCTAGTCTAGGTCTTGCATGCCTAGAATGCTGGGACCAGATGATCCTTGAGATGCCTTCCTCAAGAACCTGGTGTACTATGTTTTGTGATTCTAAGATTTGCTTATTGCAAAACCCATTGCAAAAATCAATTTTTAGCCAGTCAGACAAATTGGAAAGGAGAGACACTAACTTAAAAAAATAAACAGCCAAACAACCAAACAACCAAACCTGCTTAAATGATGCATTTTTCCAGATATTTTTTGCTACCCACCAACCCTTCCAGAGAAAAATATAGGAAAAAGTTCTTTTCAAAAGTTTGATTCAAAATTTATACGTTTAAGTGTTCTCAATACATAGAAGAATTTACCTAAATCTTCTGAATTTGAAAACTTTAGTCTAACCCTATGTGAATGGTTGATTTTTCTCTTACTCTTCCTACCCTTTTCTGCAAAAAGGCTGAAACATAAAGTATCCACATTTTTTATAAAAATTCTTGACTACACATATTTATAAAATTTTTTCATTGTAGTACGCAGTAACTAGCATTTAAAAAAGTGCAGAACATAGGCATATTAATTTCCTAATGAACCTGTGCACAATCTATGAATCCATTTGTTGCAAAAATCTTACGAAAAGGAATGTCTTCTACTAGGCACTATATCCTGAGAAACTATTAATGAAAAAGAAAAAAACAGAACTACACCACTGAAAACCTAGCATTTTATTATAATTGTAAGAATTGCAGTATTTAAAGAATTTCAGTTTAGTGAAATTTTTGTTATGGGTATTTGTAATTAAACAAAAAATGAGTTTCTGGAAAGAAAAAATGAAAATCAGTTTGCACAGATTTTAAGTAGGTGTCTGAAATCTAGAATGTCATTGTACCATTATAGCAGATGGAGTTGGTACATTTTCTTCTGCAAAATAGTTGAAGTTCAATTATGGCAGTATTTAAATGTCAAAGCTTCCTTTTCCTTTTTCTCTTCCCTGTTTTCACAAATGTCTATAGTTAGACTTGTTATTATTATAAAATAAAAGTCTAGCAGTTGATATTGAAGTCCAGTTTAACCTAAGCGCATATTGAAAAAAATATTTTCCATAAGTATTCCATAATTTTTGTTAATTTGGAATTAATATTGCTTCTTCTCTATGGTCTTTCATCTATATATATTTGTATTAAAATAATAGTTAAGCTTGCAGAATTATTTCAGACTTGCAGGCATCAATTGTCAGCAAAAGAAATTTTAAACTCCTTGAAAATGTACTTGTAAGAAGTAGTTGATTTAAAAAAGATACGTCTGTTAAAGTTGAAAAGCATTAGCATTTTTATATGCCCAGCTAACAAACTGCAGTGGATTTCAAATAACTGTCCAGAAATTAAATGAACATCATGGAGAGTTTTTGAAATGTTTTGTAATTGTGAAAAATTTTAGTCTATTCATTACCACAGTAAGAAAGGATTAAAAAGCTCATTTCTCTGCCACTTTGTTGCAAGTTAGCCCTTTACAGTCTACATATAATTGTGTATGCAGTAGCTTCCACTGTAAAGGTACAAAACCAGAAACCTCAACTGAAAGTGGCACCTACTGTGGAAAACTCACAGGTGAAAAAAAATGTAATTTTTCATGATGTCTGCCCTTTTGAGGTTGGACGCCAAGCAAGCTCATGGGTGCCTCAGTAGAACAAGGCTAATAGTCTGAACTGCTGTGATACCCTAGTTTCTTCTCCAGGACTTGTAGGTTTATGAAGATTCAGTGTAGGTTGGCTCTGATGAAAACTAAGCATTAGGAAATCACTCTCTGGAGATGACTGGAGCATTTATGACATTTACATCCCTTTCTTCTGTATGTTGCACTGGTCATGTCTCACCTTAGGTTTT
This sequence comes from Loriculus beryllinus, assembly GCA_039877255.1. NCBI lineage: Eukaryota > Metazoa > Chordata > Aves > Psittaciformes > Psittacidae > Loriculus > Loriculus beryllinus. Next base: position 3,432 of record JBCJKH010031362.1, on the reverse strand, counting down.
GTAGCCTGATGGGGATGTAAAAGAGCATTCTGTCCTGTTCTAAAACTTCAGCAACTCCTTGTCCAATTTCCCATCCATGAGCATGTAATCAGGCTGTGACAATATCTTAGTCTACATGTGGAAATGGAAGGAGCTCACTGTTCTGCAGAGAATCAGAGCTGAATAGGCTTATGAAGTTATAGAATAAGCACATTTGGAATTCTTTTAAAAGACTCAAAGTCTATACAGAGGCAAAAGTGCTGGTAAAATGTTTCATATAATGCAATGTGGAGTAGAACACCCAGTTCCACTATGAAAGCATCATGAGCTCCTAACATATCCATTTCTCATGTCAGCTTCCTCTAGTGTAATTCAGATATAGAAGGCCTTTTGCTTTGAGAGACAGTTGGAAAGAACAACAATTAAAAAAATCAGTAAGGGGAATACAGGTAAGAGGAAGAAATAGAATGGAAAATTCTCACTAGTGACTTCATGAGTCTGAAACACTGTCATGTCCCATTGCCTGTAGGCAGCTTTGAATGCCTACACACTGCGCGCGCTGGGTTTCTTTCAATTGGAAACTCATGGTTTGAAGTATCTAATTCAGACAGAAGAGCAGCATCTTCTCAAGCTGGAGTAGCGGTTCCCTTCCTAGTGAAGGCCTTGGCCAGTTTCTTCACTAAAAAAAAAAAACGCATATAAATGATACTGTATGTATTCCTTCCTTCACATGGCAGCCCTTTATAAATGTAGCAAGAACAAAATACGTAATAAAATTATTAACTATGTTGCTAGAATCAGTATAGGAACCTCATCTAGGCCATAAGTGAACTGTGTGGTATATAAAACAAACAAGCCTGGAGAAAAGAAGGCTCTTGATAGAGCTGGTAATAACCTTCCAGTGCCTTAAGGGAACCTACCAGAAATACAGAAATAGACTTTTTACAAGGGCCTATAGTGGTAGGACAAGGGGTAATGGCTTTAAACTGAAAGAGGGGAGATTTAGATTAGATATTATGAAGAAGTGGGGGTGTGGGGTGTGGTGAGGCACTGGCACAGATTGCCCAGAGAAGCTGTGGCTGCCCCCATCCCTGGCAGTGTTCAAGGCCAGGTTGGATGGGGTTTGGAGCAACTTGATCTGGTGGAGGTGTCTCTGCCTGTGGCATAGGGGCTGGAACTAGACGATCTGAAGGTCCTTTCCAACCCAAACTATTCTATGATTCTGTGATTCTGTGAATTGGAATTGATTAGGATAGCCATAAGATTGTTGCGCTAAAAGGTAAATAAAAGGGTTTGGTAAAAGTCTTGTCCTAAATAAAGCTTCTAAATTTCTGAGAGAAAAGGCAAAAGAGAAACATCATATATATTCCTTGCTAATGGAAGATGGCATTGTATTATTTTTAGACTACTGCAATCAACATAGAGGAATAGAGACCTCCTGGATCTAGTCCTCTGCTGTTGCAGTTAATCACCTTCATTTAATCTTACTCAGATATGTATTAAACTCCACATTCATACGTGGTATAAACTGCTGTTGCTAATGATGGGAACAGTATAAGGTAGTAAACTGCATGAATGGATGGCCAGTTGTCATAATTCCGTTAAAAATGGTGGACAGGGGAGAGGAAAGAGAACAAAGTTATAGTTAGCCTGTCAGCAAGAGAATGGCATCAATCCTAGTGATATTTTTACAAAAAAAGAAAAAAAAAATCCAGATATCTCAGAAACCAGCATAAAGTACATAGGATAATTCAGGCTGGGGGGAACCTCTGGAGGTCTCTATGGCACAAAGCAAGGTTAGCTCTAAGGTCAGATGAGGCTGCTCAGAGCTTTGCCAAGACAGGTGTTGTAAACCTGAGATGGAAACTACATGAACTCCCACCCAACCTGCTGCATTGCTTGGCTGTCCTCATGGGAAAAAGTTGGAAGTGAGCAGTGAAACAGAGATCTGAGCAGCAGCACCTGAGAGGATAGCAGCTTGTTTGGATTTAAGGCATAGTTTCTGTTGTTCCATTGCTGTTTAGTTAAAATCATCTAGTGAAAGTGCCTCAGTAATCCCACATTTGTTTTGCCAGTTCTAGACTCTCAGTCTTTTAAACTCAAGATTGAAGAGACTGAGTATCTGTATGTGGCTTTTATACTTGTGTTCTGGTTGAGCACATATTTTGTGAAATAATAATATTTTGTCTCCCTAGGAGGGAGTACTGAGTTTTTTTAATTATATAGAATAATATATGCATTCTTCATGAGGAATATTATTCCTGTCACAGATGAGAGAACATTTTGACATCTGCACTGCTTCTCCTTGAAAGAAGCAGTTAATGCCATGAATTTTCTCTTACTGGGGATCAGTTGCCAGAATGAAATTTGAATGTGAGAGATTTTGCATGTATTTCTATATACTATGTCATTTTTATTAGAATCCAGAGTTAACTATTGCAGCAAAACAAAATGCTCCAGGGATGGGGTGATTTTGGTTTATGGGCCATCAAGAAGCACAGTTGGAGGATTTTGTGAAAAATTTTTATTTTCAGCTTTCCCTATTACCTTCTTTTGCATCTGACCTTGAGGGGAAAAATGGCCTGTTATAATTTCTTTCAATGACAAAGCTAGGGAATTCTTTAAAACTGAGAGAGTTCCTGTAAAGGTCATCTAGTCCAGCTCTGCCAGTCTAGATTTATTCCTTACTGCATATGATATAATGCTTTGAAAGTGTAATTTTACATTGTCAAGAGATGTAGATCTGTAGACTAATAAATCTCCCAGCTCAGAGCATTTCCTAATATCCTTTCACATCCCCATTCTGTATTTTTTCTGTTATCCATTTCAATTAATCATTCTGGGTTCTATCCTGCTTTTATTAACTGATAGACGACTTCTGCCTTTGGAGGAATTAACATTGTTTGTACACCAGTAAGATACATTACCTGTAGCTGGTACATTCACAATAGCGCATTTGAGAGATTTATTGTTTTGGGTTTTTTTACTGTAGAATACATGACTTAGTTCCTCAGTTATTGCTCTTTGATAAAGAAAAGATTAACCACAGCATATTGTAGCAGAGAAGTGTATGTCAGGCATTGTACAGAGGGGAGTCAGCATGAGTTATCACTGCAATATGACGGGCAGTGTCACATCTATGAGAACTTAGATCTAGTTCCTAACTTGTCAACTGGCTCCTCTCTGTACTCCTTTCTGCACAAGGAAAAGGGAGGTGTGGGGCTATGAAAGCCGTGAACCAAGGACGCTGGCTGGTGCGCATCATGAAATTTGGCCTTCTGAAAAGCTTGTACTGAATGGTGAAAATGATGTTGGAATTAAAGGAGTGTAAGAGTACCATTTAATCAAAATGCTTACACAAGCAATCACAATTGTTTCTGAGCAAGTGATTTTTACAAAGTGGTGGTTTTCACTCTGCAGGAGTCCCTGCCCCATTCCTCTTCCCCGTTTACA
>JBCJKH010031360.1:5618-16471 GCA_039877255.1 Loriculus beryllinus | reverse complement strand
GGAAGCTGTGAATGCTCCATCCGTGGCAGTGTTCAAGGCCAGGTTGGACAGAGCCTTGGGTGGCATGGTTTAGTGTGGGGTGTCCCTGCCCATTGCAGGGGGGTTGGAATTAGGTGATCTTAAGGTCCTTTCCAACCCTAACTGTTCTATGATTCTGTTGTCCCATAGAAGCTTTTGTATTTTTTCCTGCTGTTTCCATCCTGGCATCCTTTAGTTTTACCGTAAAAGATGCTATCACTGAAAGACCTGATCAGTGAAAACTGTCTGTAAAGAATGGTACTTGAAATAGCTTCCAAGATTGGTCTTGTACACAGCTTCTCCAGTGAATGCTGGCTTTCTTACTTCTCAGAAGTTTTTACATTCCTTGGAAGGGAAAATGCAAGTATTTTGCAAGATTCCATTTTCTGATGTTGGAATGCAACATAGGAATTTCTCCTGTGGTCCTATTCTAGTGGTTGGGTATTTTTTTCCCCACATTTTTCAGTTCTGTAGTAGGTCGTGTTATAGAGACGAGTATTTACAGGAGAGAGATTATTCAGCTGTTTTAAAAATACTGCAGAGCAGCCTAAGAGAACAAGAGAGGGTTTTTTTCTGGGAGAGGAGAATAACAAGTTCACACAGGTGATCTCAGTCCTGTGCCATCTCTATCCTTTGCTCGCCAGCATGCTTCTGAATCCATGCTGTTAATGGTTTGCTTATGGGTTGAATACAATGTATGATTCATGGACCAAGTAATCAGCACAGACTTCCAGCCAAGGGAGTCTGAGTTTGTTTGGATTGTGTTTTGATTTAGATGAGCTAAATGGTTTTTCCCTTTTTCTAAAGGTAGTAGTTGAAAACTGAAAGCTGAGGAAGAAAGAGTGCTTGATTACTGTGATAATGAACTTTGAGAACACTGATCCTTCAGTCTTTGGAACAGGTTACAGTGTTTGTGTCTGTTCATCATGGTACAGATTTTTAGATTAAATTTAGAGGAGATTCTTTTGCTATGTGCTGCTAATAATGGAGGCTTGTTAGAGCTCTCTCTTGGACAACAGAGTGCACACAGGTTTTGTACCTCTTGGATTATGTCTACCACCATTCAGAAATCTCCAATTTAAAGCAATGTCATCCAGATGATTATAAGAAACTTTAGTATATATTAACCTTAAGAGTACAAAATTATAACTTTCTGGGGGGTTGATTTTTGGTTTGTATTTAATGTTTGGTTTTTGTTTGTTTAAGATGCTTCTTGCCGGAGCAGTAAGAATTGCGGATAAAATTGAGTCTGGTAAAACATCTGTAGTGGTACATTGCAGCGATGGTTGGGATCGAACTGCACAGCTCACAGCACTAGCTATGCTTATGCTGGACAGCTATTACAGGACTATCAAGGGGTTTGAAGTTCTCATAGAGAAAGAATGGATGAGTTTTGGCCACCGATTTGCAATGGTAAGCTGAAAGATTTTGTATGGAGTTTGTCAATTTCAGAGTTTGTATTTTGAATAGCATGTTTTCTCATAGTACTCTGACACATTCTAGTTATCTCTGATGTCCTTCTTTTAATGGTGTGATTACATCAGAGAATTATGACCTGTTTGTTTTTAACAGGAAATCTCTGTGTGAGGTAATATAAAGTATCTCTGTGTGAGATAATGTAAATAAGAATGAAGTGGCTTGAAATGGTTAGAAAAAAATCACATGACTTTTTTGTAAGGAAGAGAGACTGTAACACATTGCTTCATCTTTAACAGTCTTATGAATGGAGAAACAAGGAAAACAGTTAAGGTGTCTAGAAGGTAACATTGTTGGAACCATTACACTGATTTAAGGTTGAAGTATAATTTAACACATGGGCTAGAAGGGAATTAGGCCATAAATTATTATGACGTTTTGTGGGCCCTGACTCTGAGATCGTTTAAGGAGAAATGACATTAGTTATGGCAGGTCCACATGGAATAGTTTTTGTTTCGGTACAGTCTTAGTAAATACCTACCGGGTTGATCCCACTCGTAGAGATAAATGGTTGTGCAGTAGAAGGTGAAACAACTAGCACAGCTTTGTTGACCAAGTGTAATTCCAGCTCTGCTCAACAGCAAAGGCATATACATGTGAATATTGGAATGTGTTTTCAGTAGTTGAAAAATAAAGGTTAGCGTTATGGAATTTTTATGCAGTTTGCCTGTGTTGTTCCACCAGTGGAACATATTTAAGAGTTTTTGAGCTTTTTAATGTTAGGTCAGTACTATAAATATAGTAGACTGAAATTAAAAGTTTGATTTGACTTTCAGCGAGTAGGACATGGAGATGATGATCATGCTGATGCAGACCGATCTCCCATTTTCCTTCAGTTTATTGACTGTGTTTGGCAAATGACAAAGCAGGTAAGATGCTTACGAGTATATTTCTAAGAAGTCTCAGACTTTATCTTGGGAACATAATGCATTTAGGAGAGCACATTCCTTTGCAGAGCAGTAGCAAGTTTTGCTGAAGTTGGTTGTGCAGTGACTGTACCATGCACACATACGGAAACTTTTGCTCAGAGTTTCCTCCACAAGGAACTACAGTAGAAATACTGATTTAAAACCAAAATACCAGCAATCCTTTTTTTGTTTAAAATAGGCTTTCAAAGGATTTTCTGATTACATAAATGAGGGTTATTGAAGAGGTAAATTATTTGCATTGCATATTCACTGGTAGAGTACATATTCATATGGATTTATATTGACCTCAAGAAACAGCAAAAATCCAGGCTGATTGTGAACTAAGGGGAGGAAAGGGTTCTTCTACGTGTGTCAAATGTGAAATATAAGTTAATGTTGGCTTCATTATGCATACAGGACAGCCTTTCTAACATACAAGCCTATTCTCAGGTAAATTTTATTACTTCCAGCACTGCTGTTAGCTCTGATTCAGGGGTGATCTTGGAAATTAGTGATATTTGAGATATCCAAATGTTAAAATTCTCATTTTTTTCCGAGTATGTTACATTATAGCATGGCTTCAGCCTTCGTTTTCCTTACTTGCACCTCCATGAGCATAAACCTAAGATTTTTCTGAGCTTTTATACTGCTGTTCCTTAATGGGGTTACTGAAATAGGTAGTCCACATGAAGGCTTTATTTCCAATTAAATAGAAGTGCTTGACTCCTCTTTTTGTTTTATAACTCCTTGAAGCCTAACATGGATCCATGCTATTATGGTAAAAGCAATTATACTGAAGTCTGCATAGTATGTGATTTGCTTTGAAGAGAGGAGGTTAACTATCTGGTTCCGTATGATTCTAGGGCTCCCAGGTCTTTTTAGCTTAGTCTCCTTGTTCTGAACTTGGTTCTTAAAACCTTACATCATGGTTTCCAAAACTTGTATGCAGAGCAGTCATCGTCAATGCTTTATGAAAGTTCCCTGCTGGGCCCTTGTTCAGAGTCCCTCGAAAACTGTTGCTTTCTGTGTATCTGTATTTCAGCGTTAATGCGCTGCTTAGTATAGCTGCAGAAAATAAATGAGAAGTTGTGCCTCTCTCAGAGGAATGCTAATAGCAGTAGCAAAAAAAAGCAGTTCTAAATACCTGGCAGGAACAAAAGTCCTCTGGGGAAATCCTTAACTGAGAGCAGCCTCTTCTATTTTTGTGATCACCCTTGCCGCCTCCTATTTCTTGCTATAAACAGTTTCCTCTACTTAAAAAAAACCCCAGTCAACAGACGGGGGGCAGAGAGGAATCTGTGAAGCATTTTGCCAATGCCACATCTGTTCAAAACCTACATCCAGAAACTGCTCTGAAACATGTGAATGGCAGCGGCATTGCAAAATCCTTGTTGTTACAGCAGGGTGGGGAGAAAAAGGCAATGGCATTCTTGGAGAGTTCTTGCCCACTTATTTTTATCTTTTAGTTGACTTTTAACACCTGGAGAATAGATGCGAATGTTGTGATTACCTTGGCATAGACCGATGGAAATCAGGGGTCTGTTTTATCCTTGTATAGATCATTGACTTGTAAAACAGTGCTGTTTTCATACTTCAGAAACCATGGTAAACATATGTGAAATATTCCAAAGCTCAAATAAGTGTTAATGGCTGCGGGAGGGTGTCAGGGCCCAGGTCTGGGCTTGGGCTTAAAGCAAGCAAAACTTTTAGGTTCTGGGAACTACATTCTTACAACAGTCAATGCAGTGAGAGAATCTCTTAACTTCCCACTAAGATACAAATTCCCACATAGCTTCAGGCAACGAAACTTAAGACTTGACAGCCTTATATCTTCCCTTGTTTTCTTATGGTCTTCATGACACACAGTTACAGTAATGAGAACTGGAGAGGAGTACAATGATACCAGATTTTAATAAAAAACACATGGTGAAGTAATTTCTCTGAAGTAGAATCTGAAGTAGAAATCTGAAGTAAATTGTGATGATTTTGAATAGCAGATATCAAACGGGAAAAGCCACAAGTGATCTGATGCAATACTGATGCCCTGTTAAAAATAAACAAAGCTGTAAAATTTGCATGTCGTATTGCAGCTCAACTAGCAGCTTTCTGCCTTTCATACACAATACCCACACAGGAGGAAGGTTTGTTTAAAGTTGGTAGAAAGTTGCATCCTCTTTGTTACTGGGTGTCATCTTTTGCCAGAGATGCGTTTTCACTAGTTTCAGTGGTGTACCCTGTTGTGATTCAGCTGACCCGATTCAATCCAATTCCACAATCATAAGAACTGTTTTGCAAAGTGTTTCGGCTTTAAATGTTACTGTAGTAAAGAATGAGTTCATTGATTAAAAAGCAAGTTTATTTTGTATGTTTCTGAATCAGATGCCACTTGGCATCATCAGACTTCTTGAACAAGAGAATTCTTCTTTTGAATACCTCCTTCACAAAAACCCCCAACAACTCCAACAGCATCAAGTGGGAGATTTTAATGACCCGTGTGTTCTCTCACAATTAGTGGATTTGACAAGAAGTTTATTTTCATTTGGGGAGTTTTTCCACCTGAATCTTCAAACAGATGCTAATAGGATTGGAACTACAGAGGAAAGCATTTTTAGGTCAGTGATTTTTCAGCAGCAATAATAGAAGCTTTACAGTCTTAATACATCAGTTCCAACAGTAGAACTCTTGTATCCAAAGACAGGGTTTCAATAAGTGCTATCACTTATTAATAAATTAGTTGGAGTGCAACCACTGATGTATGGAATTTTGAATATGCTTCACTGGATTGGAATAGCAGCCGTGTCAACATCCATCTGATTAGTATGGACCCGTCACAACATAGAACCCTAATGTGACAAGGCTCATTAAGTGCTTTCAGCTAAAAAGAGTCCCTTTAGGAGAGGCTTTTGTCTTCAAAGTTATTTCAAATATTATTTTGATCCTTTGCAAATTGTTGTTGCTCTCTGTATCTGATTGCTGCTTTGGGCTAGACACAGAGATTGAGGTCTGAAACCCACTGAATTTTCCCCTGACTAGGTTCAGCACACCCACTTATCAAGTTCGGTTGATACTGTTTTAAAATCATAGGTGCGCTATAAACATCACTGTATTGTAGTTGAGTTTAGGCATGATTTCCTAGAGAGAAGGAAGTGCTGTAAGTGATGATGTGAATATTTGAAGTGATTTTGAACATGACTGAAAAAGAAGATTTGATAATCTTAAGTTTTATGGAAACAAATGGCTAGATAATTGAAAACAAACCAGTGATTTGAGAGAAGCCCCATTGTGAGCATGCTGTGCTGCCAAACAGTATAGCCAGTGGAAGAAAAGCTCCCATTCATTCATTTTGTGAGCCATGATATTGATAATTTCCCTACTCACAATTTTCAGATGAAAGTTGGCATATCTTGACAGGTCTTGGAAAGAGAATGTCTTTGCGGTGTTTGACTTAAATCAAATGATCTTTTGAAAGAACATTGCTTAAAACTTAGATCTTTTTGCGTTTAATACAAGCACACCCATTGTGTGTTACTCAGTTCTTTGCTTTCACCATGAATAAACATTTGCCCTTCGTTAAATCACAGATGACACTGAAGAGGAGTTTCTAGATCAGCTAGTTCATCTGCAGTCCCAGTTGCTGTGTTATTCCTCCTAGCTATACCTGCCTTTCTTTTTTTATCTAAAGTAACTCTTGAGTCACTCTGCCAAGGTGTTCAGTATTCTTCAGTGGTACATTACAGAAACCAGTCCTCTGCTTTCTTCAGATCTAAAATATTGAGTTGAGATTTCTCCATATAATAGGAAATTCTTCCTTCTGAATCTGTAAACTTTGCATTTTAGACTTCTGTAAAGATTTAGTCTTTTAGTGGGAATGAACAAAATTTGTTACATTTGTCCTGAAAATTAGCCTTTTGTGACATTCTCTGTCATGCTAATGAAGAAATCCTACTTTTTGAGTTTTCCTTTAGTCTTCTAATTTTTTTTCCTCTCCTAAATGTTTATCATTCTGTATCTGTGTTTGCAACCCTTGTCATACTGAACACAAAGTTATTTTGACACATCAAGCAGTTGCCATATGCAGTCCTATCGTAAAATCTAATTGAAGTAAGACCCTTTTCCATCTGAATAGCTAGCAGCCCATGCAGTTTGCATTCATCCCTTCCTTCATGATTTTAGAGCACTACAGATTAAGATATATTTTTAACTTTTTAATTGTTTTCAAATTTCTAACTCTTTTTCCTAGAATTAGTTTTTCCTTTGGTGGTGAATGAAGTGCCAGTGGTGTTCTGTGGAATAACAGTACTTTCGTTTCACATGTATAGGATTTACTTTTCAATAGAAAAGAGGAGAGATTAAAGGATTATTGTACATAGCTGATGGTAAACTCAAGGGGTGAAATGGAGGAAAAGTAACTTACTCGGATGAAAAGTAAAAGAAACATGTTAAATATATGTTACGGACATTGTACGTCCAATAGACTTTATTATCCAATTCATTGCATGTTAGAATAGGAAATAAAACTCTTAAAAGTCATCATTCTCCCCCCCTACCTTGATTTCTTCTCCTGTAACAAGAGACATAAAGCATTGTTGAAGACAGTTTTATGTGGCTTAGAACAGAATACTGTTTGAGCTCCTTAAATGGATTACTTTATGTCACCAGTTTCACATTAGCTCATGTTCCTATGTTTGTATTCTGGTGTATTTGGATAATGAATGTAAGGTTTGTCTCTGAGGAGTATTTATAAAGAAGTATGTAGGTAAAATGTATATTGCAGTGGGAGTTCCTGAACTTGCAGGGTTTTCCTGAAAATAATCACTAAATAAATAAATAAATAAAATCTTATTTGCTTATTTTGTTTATTTATTATGTCTGAGTTTCCTTTTCTACTGCTGAAAGTTTAAAGTAATTTTTCCAATTTTTTTTTATTTCAGTTCCCTGCAGCCTTTGAATTCAATGAGTTATTTTTGATCACCATTCTGGATCACCTTTACAGTTGTCTCTTTGGGACTTTCTTATGCAATTGTGAAAAAGAGAGATTAAGAGAGGTAAATAATTAGTGTAATGCACATTCTTAATATGCTGATTTTATATGAAAATGCTTAGAATACAAGACCTAAGAACATCTGTACTGTGGTGTTGATACATTTGTCACATAGTTAAAAGACAATGTGGACATGAAATTTCATGGTATGAGAAATACATACTGCATGCCCTGCTATTAAATTTTATTTAGTTAATACATGTTCAGAGGGTTGAGGGATTCAGAAGGTCCTCTGTCTGATTTTTAGCCAACGTGCACAATTTTAAATGATCATTATCAAATTCTATTAACATTTCTTTCACTATTTCCAAAGGACCTCTGATGGATGACTTTGCAGGTCACTTTAGGATATGATTAAATGGAACATATGGTTGAAGACTACAAAAATTTACAATACCTAAATGAATGAAGTTAATGAAATCTCAAACTCAGTGAAATATTTTGAGTTTGAAAACAAAATAATTAAAAAGTTTGTTAATATTCCAAATATGCTTTTGCTTACTTTTGGCTTTTTAGTTTTAATACTTCATATTTTTTAAAGCAAGGAATAATTTGTTGCCATATTTAGTTTGCTTTTTTTTCTGGTTTGTCTGTACTGCTTCTATGTGGAAAAAGTTGCATGTAAATACCACAAGATGGAGCTGAATAACATGTTGTCAGCAAATGCAAGATTTCCATGCAGCTTTCTTTCATAAATGATCAGATGCAATTCTCAATAAAGAAATGCAATTTAAGACACAGTGGTAGTAGAAACACATGGTTTACAGCACTGAAGGAGTGCAAAATTGCAGAACAAATCTGATACAAGTTCAGATTTCCGATCTCTGATCTAACCATGATTATATTGATTACATTTAGAATAATGCAACTTTCAGAAGTACAAATAAAGGTAAAATAAACATTTTAAAGCATAATACCAATTGACAGGAGCAGCTAGTGTGAGAGAGAGAATTGAATAGTTTTTTTCCCAGATGCTGTTTAAATCTTCTAAGCTACGTATCTCAACTAATTTTCTGCTCAAAGCTAATTTAATTTTACTTTGGCTTTTTAGTTGGTACGTGTGTAACCATATGTTTAAGTAGCTGTAACCATTGCTGTAAATTCTGAGCAATACAGATTTATTTTGCTCAACTAAACCTTAGTGTCTCTGAAACTAATATGCCTGAGTCTCCTTTCTCAGTTAGCCTTGGGCCAGATTAAGTGCTGAAATGTTTTGCTAAAGTTTTAAGGCTGTTCAATAATCAGCTTCTGGAAGTGCTCTCAGAGTGCTTATGATTTTCTAGTAGATAAGGTAAATTTCACAGACAATAATGCTGATCTGTAGATGTTAATCTCGTTATTTTAAGAGTTTACAATCCATATAATTAATTTTATTCTTTTTTTACTCAGGAGGTAAGCACAAAGACTGTCTCGCTGTGGTCCTATATAAACAGCCAGTTAGATGAGTTCACAAATCCTTTCTATGTGAACTATGAAAACCATGTCCTGTATCCTGTTGCTAGCCTGAACCATTTGGAACTGTGGGTGAACTACTACGTCAGGTGGAACCCTAGGATGCGGCCTCAGGTAGGAGCTTTTATGTGACTTTTAGTCAAGAGCACAGATATTAAAAAAAAAATATATATATATTATTTGTCGTAGTGTGGAATGCAGCATTTAATTTCGGAAGTGCTAATCTCTTGCACATATTTCAGCTTGGTAGGAAAAAGGGAGATGTTTCTGAAAATGAAGCATGTGTTCAAACCTGGTAAAATGATGTTTTCAGTGAAGTCATCAGTAGAACAGGGAGTTACAGTATGACTTTATTGGCTTTTGAAAGGTAATAGATTAACAACTCTTGTTGTTAGAAGATTCCTTTTGTAACACTTCTGTAATTCTTTCTAACACTTTTTAATACTTTTATTGCCTGAACCATCTGGTACAGGTTAGTGTACCTTTGTTTTTAATCATGTTTTCCCTTTACCAGCAATGATACGAAGTATATTAGCAGTTTCTGAAAGAACTGGACTACACACCAACTCAGTTTGTAGGCTCTCTAAACTTAGTAGCCCATAGATGCCTGTTTTTAATTGACCTTTATGGTTTCAAACTGGCATGCTAAATATTAAACACTCTGTGCACATGCTGCCTTATTCATCCTAGTATTTGCTCTTATAAATAATGTCTGCTATTCAGATAAGTCTCTAAATCTCATCAGACAAATACTCAACATGCTGCCATGCTAGAAGTCTGAAGAAAGAACATTAAGTTTGTGTCACAACCATAATATATCTGAGGGTGCTACACCATCTCTTTATTAAGGTAACATTCCAAGGTATCCCCAAGCATATTATGATAAATTACCTGTATTAAGTTACTGCTTGAAAGCTGCTGTCGTTTTCTAGCAGTTAGAATGAGACATGAGTTTCAAATTTATTACGTGCTCACAGGTCAGAGGCTGCTGTAAAAGATGGTGTTGCAAGGTAAGTTTCAAGGACGGTACACTGGTAGATACACCAAGTATCTAAGAAATACTTTTTAAGGTCCTGGAAAAGTCAGAATTGCTTGCTTTCTCACTGAGATGTTTCCTCTGAGCTGTTTTGTTTCCCTTACTTGTTCTGTTTTGTTTGATGACTTGTGACTGTTGGGTACCTGTTAGGTGGTAGCATGACATAAAACTTGAAAGGTGGTATATTTGAATCTTTATAGGTTTAGTGTAAAATTGTTAACTGGGTGTTGTTGTTGTTTTGGTTTTTTATTTAGCAAAATATCATCTTTCCCTTAGGCTATTTGCTGAAGAAACATTTGTGAGGTGGTTTATACATGTTTTACTATAATCAACCTGCAGCAGTGTCAGTTTATTACTTGTATTTAATTGAAATCTATAGGCTCCGAAAGCGAGCCAGCTTTATAAACACACATGAAAAAGACATGGGGGTGGGGAAGAGATGACATAGAGATATCAGAACTATCATATACTTATAGGCAAGCTCTGCTCACTGCCTCTCTGTTGGAGAGCGCTCTGCTCACTTCTTTTAGAGAGTGCTCTGCAGTCACTCCAGTGTGTGTGACTCATTGATCTTCCTTGGCCTTTGAGAACAGATTCCACAGATCAGCAGGCTGAAGGCTGCAAAACCTGATGGTCCTGGTAACTATCCTAACTTTACTACCACCTTACTAATACAACTGGTTTGACTTCTTAGTTTTACTACCTTAGCTTTGTCTTGGGAAGACACGTCGTGCCTTTTTTTTTTTTGTCTCTGGCCTGAATTTATGTTGTATCTGTGACAAATACATGGAATATAAGGCTCTGTCCAACCTGGTCTTGAACACCACCGGGGATGGAGCATTCACAACTTCCCTGGGCAACCCATTCCAGTGCCTCACCACCCTAATAGTAAGGAGCTTCTTCCTTATACCCAAACTAAACT
>JBCJKH010031354.1:30814-42831 GCA_039877255.1 Loriculus beryllinus | reverse complement strand
TATATACACATAAAACAACCAAAGAGGCAGCTTCATAATTATTAACTATAATTTAAACAATTTTAAAAAATACAATTTAAACAACTTTAAAAAGCTTGATTATGTGTTACTTCTCGTCATGTTTATGGTAGCAGCCTCTTCTCCAAGGGAGGAAAAGTAACATTTTCAAGAGACTGCTAATAAAGAACTGGTGCTTACCTGCAAATTCAGCTTCTCCCCCCTCAGTCTGACTAGCTATATTAGAGCTCAAAAGTAACTGTTTTTTTATACAGGTAAATTTATTAATGTCTACAATGCAAAAAAATTAAAAGAGAACACAAACACTTAAAAAAAATCAGTATTGCTGTTCAACACAGAAGACACCTGGATCTATTGAACAATTTGGAAAATTTATGTAAAGAAGAAAATTATATAGAAATAAGAAGCACTAGAGAATAACTGCAGTTTCTGTTAAACAATTATGGATATAGGCCAAGATTTAGTAAATTATTATTTTCCATCCTACCTGAAACACAATTCTAACATTGAAGTTTGAACATTTTGCTTCTGCTTCAAGTAAAACTAAGTTCTATAGGTATGTCTTCTTAAGTTACAAATACCAGCATATAAATCTTATCACACCTGATACATAAACCATACTTACTTTTCTGTCTGCTTATAATGCTGATCTTGAAGGGACACCAGAGATAACATATGCTCAATCTGGGCTTTCAGGTCCTTAACTTCTAGATTTAAATGGCAACACCGCAGATCGTCACAGAGTTCCTTAGGCAAAAGTGGGAAAAAAAACCAAAACCAAAGTACTGCACATCAGACCGATAGTGAGAAACTAAAATTTAAACTGAAAGTAATATTAATTCACCCTATTTTGAAAAGTAAAGATGGAAATAAATCTATATTGTTAAAGTTTCATGGTGAAAAAATATGATTTTTTTCATTTTAATTTACATGCATAGTGCTTTTTAGAGTCATTTGACCAACAGTGAATGTGCTGTAATTAGCATTAAGAATCCAAGAGGCACATCTATGATTATCTATGTATGCCCAAAAATATGCTTGTCTTTTCCTGTGCTCTTGCTCCATACTTGAGTTTTTCAGTGACATTATCTGGGACAAATCCTTATTGTACTTAGTCATCTTTCTGAGATGCCAGTTTCCTGAGATGCCAGTATCCTGTTTGAAATATCCTAAAGTTAATTTATTTTAAGGTATCAACACATTTTAGTTATCCTAATAAGAATACAGGTATTGAAATATATTCCAATATATGAGTCAGATCAGGGTTCATTACAGTATCATTTAAGCCACTTCACTTGCTGGCTGAAACTGAAAGGCACAGAGGAACAACACCCCAACTGTCTTGTCTTCTTGTTCCTGTACAGACCATCATCTCTTCTCCCAGCTCTGGTGCTTGCCTGAGGCCACACTGAGCTGACTCTACTTGCTAAAACTTGGCAGGGAACTTAACTTTCCACTTCTTTTCCCCTTCCCACTGTTCTCCTAGCACTCTCCAAAGGTTTTTTTGGCCAGGCTGAGAATTAGGTTGTTACATAGTTTGACAAGCATCAGGAGCTACTGTAAAGGCAAGACAAGAAGTGAATGGCCAGGAGCAGCACCAATACTGGTAGCTATTTGAACTGTCCAGGAACAGCATACTTACTCCCCTTTAGCATGCATTTTTGCACATCACCATCTACTTTCATGACCAAGGAACACTTGCACAAGTAAGGAAACATTTTAGGGCAAAAGAACAGAAACAAGTAGCACTGGAATTTGAAATCACACTGAAAGAATGGCAGAAGCCATGAACAGAAGTGAGACCAGGGGGTGGGGGTGAGAAGTGGGAATTAAGGTCTATTCTTAACTATAGTCAGATGTTGCCTATAATGCATGAAACCTGTATTTGAAATGAAAACCATTTTACCTTTGGAATGCACCCATCTTGACTCAGTAGACGCATTTCATTCTCAACACGATGCATCCAACTAGTATTTTCCTCAAAACGTTCAGCCTCCTCTCCTCTCTTCTGCTGTATGTGCACACGGTGAGTTCTAAGCATTGCAAGCCTTTGGTCCCTCTTGCAAGCGGCCTAAAAATCAGCATGTAAGGTGAAAACTTTCAAACAATGTTCATAAATATTTTTATTTATATATATATATATATATAATTCTTTTTCCATACTGTTATACTTGACTGGGAATAAGAAGCTTTTTGCATTTCTTTTCAGTTTAATAAAAAGTTAAGTAGTACAGTCTCTTCACAGACATGAAATGTTTTCATTCTTCCTTTTCCCCCTCCCCCCACCATCATTTTCCTGGAAACTCTTATAACAGACAGCATTTGATTATTCCTTTGAAGAATAATACCTTTGATTTGATCAATTTCTGTTCCAGGACACAATTATCTTAAGTTGGAGAGACTGAAAAACTGCTTGTGCACACACAGACAGGCACACTTCTAGATACAAATAACCTAATGATTTCTACTCAAGCATAAATATGAAGAAGGAATTTAACCTGATTTATTTTCCTAAAGCAATATGTCCTAAGCAAAACTCACTAAAGGATAAAATATCTCACAAAAGGAAAACCAAGCTTCAACCAAAATTCTGATGCTTCTCTGAAATTTGACAACGAAAAAGGCACAAAACCAGCACCAGCAAGCAGAATGAGTGAGGCAGTGTCCTAACAAGGCAAAGGAGACTCCTTCTATTCAGAGGACATGTAGTTTGCAATATGTTCTAAAAATTAGGACACTAACAGTTTGTCACAGAGAAGAGACAATTGGTCTCATTTTAATCTTTAAGCATTAAGTGATTATATAATTACTTGAGCAAAAAACATACATTAGTACAGCAAAACTAAGATGATACCTTGTATTACATTACAGAAAACTCACCTTTTCTATTCTTTCTTCAGAGCACATCAGTTGAATTTGTTCATGACACTGTTTCTGGTAATGTGTCTTCAGTGCATTTTCCTTTAGTTGCATTTCCAACTTGAGGTATTCTTTTCTGATTTCTTCACGGTTGGCAAACACACTTTTAAGGATTTCTTTGTATCTATTAGAACCAAAAGATAATAATAAATAACGGATTACTTATTGAAGACTTTTTTCTTAATGACCACCCCTTTTGCAAGGGGAACTTTCCATTTGAGAATAACAAACTAAACATACAAAAATTAAGCGGAAAAATGTATAAAGCCTGTTCTAGATGAGGACTAAATAGTGTTCAAGTGAACACTTGAACACTAAATAGTGTTCAAGTGAACACTTGAACACTCAACTAAATGAGTGCTCAAGTACATAAAATCATTACTGACATGCTGACTAGAAATGGGATGTGAAATTTTGAAGGGGGGACACTAGAAATAAGCCTTGTTGTATTTATGAAGATGACATTGAGATTCAAAAGAAATATATCTAACTTATACACATAGGTCTTATCTCTACCTCCAAACCAAACTAAATTACCCATGTTCTCTCCTTATACGAATTTATTAAGCATATCAGACTACTGTTGTCATACACACAAGGTATCCTTCAAAAACCTGCTATCTATCTCTCAAAAAATTAAAACTGAAAGTCTTCAATTGCTCCCTTTCTCTGAAGTTTTGCTGTATTATTTTAATCACCAATGGATGACAAATAAGAACATGCATCATGTTTTAACACATACTGGACTAATAGGTGGGAAAAACACAAACTAATGATAGAACATACTTAAAACTTATGCTAAGGAGACCAAAGTTTAAGTAGCCTCAAAATCTGCTTATCCCTAGTCTGCAACGTAAATGAGAATAACAAGAATAAGGAGAAAGCCTAGAAGCATTACCATATTGCAATATAAGTTTCAGTGGAGGTACTTTCTCACTTCACTCCTGAATACCCAAAATGCAGTACAGAAGAGCCCAAAAAGATACTGCATATTTCAATAATGACCAACCTTGTACACAAGCCATGTCACAACATCCTACTGACATGTTAGAACTTGCCATAAGAATCAAGATGCAGTTTAATGTGCAGTTGTGGTTTAAACTGAGCTGGTAGCATGCAAACATTATAATCTCAAATGTTGCATATCTTAAGAGAGTGTTGAGTATAAACAGTAACAATATCAAATACCATACAGATATTATAAAATAACACATAGGTGAAACCAGCGAGCAAATTGAAATGACATTCTTGCCATGTAATTGACTTCTTACCACTGTTTCAGAAGTAGCAATTCCATTACATAGCCTAAGTCTGAATAATGGCAAGTCTTTCATTTCAGCGTTTTATTACTGTCATTTTAAAAGTGAAAAGAATTAACAAATGAACTCTTATGTACAGTTTTAGGATTTTACTTAAGTGTGCACATATCTAGGTAAATTATGTACTAAAGCCCACACAGAATTTAGACATAATATTTCTTTAAGGTATAACACAGTCAGCTGCAGAATATCAAGAGTTCTTACCCTACACTGTTACTATCTATACAGTCTGCACTACTATAGTATCCATAGAAACATGGTTCCTCCCAGCTGTCTGGGAAACACAGGAATACAGAATGAAGGTGAATCCTCTCTCTCAATTTACTTCACAGTAAAACGCTGGGCATAATGTAAGAAAGGCTGTAGATTCTGTGTACAGTCACTGTGAGGAACCATTACAGGTAAATCAACTCGGTACATATAATGATCAGTGTCCCAAATACAGCATTAAGAAGCCTTTGCGAAGCTCTTGCCTTGAACTGGATTCATTCCTTGAGTAAGCACACTTCTATTCTTATCTCCACCCCCTCTCCTTCACTTAAAAATGTCAGTGATCCTGTAGGCATACCCAGGCTATGAACTCTATGCTACCTCGTCTTAAAGAGCTTGTGGACCTGTCAGTGGTAGTTCCAGTGTCCACTGCTGCCTCAACAGGCTCAAGACTCTGGCAGACAGTATATGACCAAGCTTTAGATAGAAGGAGCAGGAATAACCTACGGTTCTGAAGAAGCAAGTGGTGTAATCAGTAAGTCTCTTCCAGGTAAAAGTAAAGCAAAAAAAATAGGTAGCTGGACTGAAACATAAGACTTTAAATAAGGCTCTCTACCCTGTCCCAAATGAAAGGGAAAGGACAGCAGAGTATCTTCAAACATGGGGAAAATCAACTCATCACCGGTACCATCAGCAGGATGAACCTGACAAGATCCTCATGATGAAGAACACAATGGAACATCCACTTTATTGCCTGTATCTAGAGGGATTTGGATAAGCTTACCTGTGTGTCTATGGATATTCCAGAACATTAACACCCTAACATTCTCTGACCAAGAAATCTTGGCATGGAATGTGTCCAGCATTTTGAAAAGACATTTTAGAGACCTTGCCTTTGACTGACTCTTCCCACACACAGAATGAAATAAAGGGCAAATCACAAGAAATTAAATTAACCTTAAAGACTTACAGTGCAAAAATATGCAGGAAAACTGTCAGAACTCTCAATATGGCTTGGAAGCCTACACTTCTTTTGAAAATTAAATAAAAATAAACTTGAATGGGAGGTTTATTGAAACCTCTGGACAGTCAGTAAAATGAAGCTCAGATACAATTTTGCTTTGAATGCGTTTCTACCAAAGTTTTTCAGGTTAAAAAATACCATATTCAAATGGCCAACAAGAAGTTAACTGAATAAACCTAGGTAATTCTCAGAAATATGTGGTGAAATATGCAGAGACAGATCCAGAAAGACTTTCACACAAAAACCTAACCTTCTTATGGAATAGACTGACTTCTGCAACAAATCCATATATCATGTCTTAAACTGTTGTTTTTTGTGTGCTCTTACGAGAGACTGTCATATCAGAAAAGATAGACAGGAACATCACCAAGAATAAGAAGAGACCAAGAAATATAAAAGCAATAGAAAGTGAGGAACCTACAAACATAAATTAAAATCTGTGGAAAGACAAACTTCAAGTTCTTGCCTCTCTTAAACCTAGCAGGAAACTTATTACCAAAATACTATCTGGCAGCAGCAGCTGTCATTTATGCAAACTACATTCTGCCCACCCACAAATAAGACCTGTTGCTGAAAGCTAGCATTCATATGCTCTTTCCTGCTGCTTATATGTGTTGTCTGCCCAATTACTTAAACTAAAGTAGACTGCGAGGAGAAACACCAACCATTAGAACTTAGACTATAGTTTTGGAATTTCAAATTAAGTTCCATTTGGTAACATGTTCCTAGAGTTAAAGAGCCTTGTAAATAATACTGTGCCTCTCCTCAAAACCCATTACATTGATTTTAGAAGTCTAGATTGACCACTTTATTA
The DNA here is from genome assembly GCA_039877255.1 of Loriculus beryllinus. Taxonomy (NCBI): domain Eukaryota; kingdom Metazoa; phylum Chordata; class Aves; order Psittaciformes; family Psittacidae; genus Loriculus; species Loriculus beryllinus. The sequence goes on along the minus strand of JBCJKH010031354.1, from coordinate 36,527 downwards.
ATACCTTCAAAAGTATAGTAAGTTTTTCTTACTTGTGAGACATTTGCACGTTTTTTGTGTCATGAAGATAAGCTTCCTACCAGAAAAAGGATTTTTTTCTGTTATTAATGGACTTCACCTGGTTTTAAAAAACCTGTGAGATTGACTTATTATCCCCTAAGTAAGACTGTTCTGTAGACAGATCTATCAGGAAGTTTTTGTTGCTATTAAGTTCAACTCATTTCCCCCTTTCTTAAGTGCATTGTACTTCTGTATTACACACAACTCAACTTTTGCTACTTGATCATTCCATTTTTGTTGTTAGGTTATGGCTCAGCCAACACATACAGACCAGTTGCATGGCTATTTAGTAGTTTGGCTTGTTTGCGCTGGGTTCTTTATTATATTTTTTGGCTGAAAATAGGATAAGAAATTGATAAAATTTATATTTCATGTTATTCTGAAAATATGCATTGCAAAACCATACTTTATACAACCAAGATTAAAGAAAGTTGTAATTTTTCTCCAAAATCATTAGCATTTGTGATAGAAAAGAACTTCTTAAACCTACAGAGCTCTAGAGCTTCCTATGAAAACACTTTTTCTAACATCTTTTGTGTTACTAGTGGTAGAATTCCATCTGTATGTTAATACAGAATAATATCAGTAGCCTTAAAACAAAAATACCCCAATCTGACAGGAATTTCTTCATTACAATAACAAAGCTATTGATAAGCTTAAAAAAACCCAAAAAATCAATCTAGTAAATACTTCATAAGAAAGTACCTGATTGTTACAAGACCCTTCATCACAGATCTCAATTGTGATGTCAGAGCAAGTTATGTCAGCTTCTTGAGGATTACAGTTACCTTGCAGTGTTTTACTGAATTTTCCTAGAAGGTTAATATCAGGATATTTCAAGTATATATCATTTCCTTTGTTTTAAATCCACCACCAAGCTGTTCTGTAAAGAAGCAATAAATTATGCAAAGCCACACCTAGCCTAAGTAAAGCAATGCTAAAAATAAGGAAACCTGTATTAGAAAAAGTTGCATTATAAATGCTTTTACAAGTTATGCAAACCCCAATTTTGAAGCAAGACTGTCAGATTCACTTACCTTTGTATTATCCCTTGTTGGTTGTTTGAAAGTACTGCAGCATCAGGATTTCCAGGAATGCTTCGTTGCTTTTCTTCATATTCCCTCAGTTTCTCTCTTAGCATTAGGATCTAAAACCAAAAAAGGTACCTTTTAGTTGGAATACAATGGTTATGTTTTTTTTAAACCTACTGTTCTGAGCTTACATCTTGAAAAACTTCACAAATGTCAGTAAGCGATATTCTTATAAGACAAAATATCTTGCTTCTGCAGACTACATGGCAGAATTAGGACAATAATGACATATAGGTTTAATCCCATAAATACATATTCATGTTTATTTAAAGTTGTAACAATTAATCTTTCACACTTTCAACAACAGGTTTTTTTTTTAACATACCTCTTTCTTTTGTTCACTGCAAATTTTAACATACTGGCTTATGTGACTGTCCAAACTAACAACATTGCTCTTCAACTGCTGAAGAAAAGGAACAAGTTAGAATTTAAGGAGAGTCCTTTATGTTTTCCTGCATAATAAATACATTGTCTATAAGTACTACATAACTATACTCATACTGTATTATGAAGAAAAGGGTGAATAAAATCCTCACTTGCACAACAAAACTGACTCCCAACTTCTGAAGTCACTTTTTGCACTCCCATGACCATTTCCCTCAACAGAACAATAAATAACTATTTATATGTGCATGTACATTTTGCACTTATTCAGATTAGTTGCACTATTTTATGTCTATCTTCTGCCTTTTCTTATAAAAACTATCACTATATTTACAACATGTGGAAACTATAGTCAACCCGTATTACATGGAAAAAATTAGGAGAAACACTACAAAGGATTATAGAAAAAATGGAGAGGAGATGACAGATCACTCCAGTAGCTTTTCATGCATCAATATAATCTTATTGAGCTTTGTGGCTCTAGCTGGATTTTACCTGTAACAAACCTGGACTGGCTCTTGCACAACTGCTTAGACATTTCTTTAATATGCTTTACAGTTCTCTGAGAAAGTAGTAAGATACTAAAGCTGGATGCAAGTTCTACCAGCTAAAAACTGTTTCTAAAATTGATGCTCACAAAAACTTCCAAACTGGCAGCATCATCCCACTTATGAAGCTATGTTGCTTTTAGGCCAGAACTAGTACCTCCATTTCTCACTTATCTGAGTAAGTTAAGCGTAAGAAACACAAGCTAACTGTACAAAATTTTAGCACAGAAGTGAAGGTAATTACAACCTTCTAAAAGAAACAGCTCCCTCAATACTGTTTTGTTATACTTTAACAGATCAATAAATACCAACATACTCACCGAAGACTTGATATCCTTTGCTCTGTTTGCATACTTAAGAGTATTATATGTATCATCATAGAACATAGATGATGGACTAATGGCAGCTATCATTATTGTTCGGCAGTTTCCTCCAAGAGAATCTTTCAGTAAGCGAGTGAGCTTGCTGTTTCGATAAGGAATGTGCTGTTTCTTACTCTAGAAAGAAAGTTGATATGCAATTTCTGGGTTAGTCAGCTGTGTTAGCCAGGTTTCTTTCTGATGCCGAGATACATAACTATTTTTGTGGTGTGGGCAACTAACAGGAATGGCAGACTACATTAAACCACTTGCAGTTCACAGAAAAATGGAGGTTGGGAAGGACCTCTCAATATCTGTTTAGCCCAATCCCTCTGCTCAAAGCATGATTACCTACTGTAAGCTGTCAAGGTCTATGACAGCTCAGGTTTTGACTATTTTAAAGGATGGAGATAACGCAAGCTTTCCAGGCAAACCCCAGTAGGGTTTCTGAAGGTTGTTTTTTTTTTTTTTCCTCCAAACACATCTACAGCATCTTCATCTCACAGTACCCCAGTCAGACCACTGCACCCCAGTCCTGCACTAAGCCAATCAACATCAAGAATCTCACTTTTGGTCCACGTACAGATTTCAAATTCTGCCTCCCACTTCAACATGACGATAGGACAAAAAGAGTGTAGCTGTAAGGCTGCCTTTGGCTAAAGTTCAGGAGGTTTTGTCCTTCTCCCGCGCAGCTGTCCCCACTCCTTCCCTTGGAAGGGAAGCTCACTAGTCAGTGAGCTAGTTAACAAGACTAATTCACTACTGTGAATGGAATGGGGGGGAAAAGTGGGTGTATGGATGTGGGTGGTGTATGGATGCATGCGACACCTATCCAAGTTTGGACAGGTGTTTTCTCTTATAAGAGCTTCCCCACCTAAGACTAAAAGGCATAAACTTCCAGAAAAGTCTTTTCCTTAATAAGGCTACATATTCACTCATGAAATCTTCTCTACACATGCCTGATTTTGAAAAATGTGATTAAGAAAAGGAGGCACATTTACCTTTGACACTATCCTTAGGTGGCTGCACACTATTTTTGAGAACTCTCCCACTGGGACTGTGAAGTCAATGAAAGCTTACCATTTTTCAAAGTATTTTCAGAACACTAGGAGGTGAGGACTGCATGGAAAAGAAGCACATACCTTTGGATCTGCCAAGGCATTAATGACATTTCCCAGAGCTAGCAGAGAGCGGTTAATATTTGCTCCTTCTCTAAAACGGGCCCCTTTGGCATTAGTCACACTGGCACGTTCAGATCCTGCCAGGTCAATGAGAGTCATTTTGGCGATGCGAACATTTTGATTGATACTGGCTGGTTTATCTTGCTGCCTTAGATAAATCTACAAGAAAAAAAAGAACATTTAAAAAGTAACAACTAATGAGTCTTGTTACTCTAAGTAATAACTTTATTTCATGGTGTAATAACTGTTTTCAGAAATATTGGCATCCTTCTCAGAATCCAAGTTAAACCTTTCAGTATACCTCTAACACCAATAGGCAGCTTGGCCTAATGGGAAATAGTGAATCCATTTCTGACACTGACCCCTTAAACTCTCCAGCTTCACCTATTATAAGGAAAAAGAAGACGGCTGTGGCTGCACTGGATTTACTTAATTTTCAGCATAGCAGCCTCTATGGTACTTTCATATTTGTGACATATTTGCGACTCCAACAGTGCTGGTGGCACACCAATGTTTTGCTTTTGCTCTAGATTTTTTGGTTTCCCCACAGTACCTATTGTTTGAGGACAGGCTGGATACCAGTTTGCCAGTGGCAAGCAATTGCTTCCTCTTCCAGCCCCTTCACTAAGTAAAACAGATTATTTCCCTCTCCTCTCTTTTGCTGCAGAGGATTAAGCAAGCAACTAGGCCAGGGCTTATCAGACTGGCAAAGACTGGAGGGCTCCAAATGAATTTCATAGCTAAAATAGCCCTCAGTTCCTCAGCCCTCAAGATGTATAACACACTATTTCACTTCAAATGGAACAAGGTCTTAATTTTTTCAAGGCACCTTTAAGAGCATGCCATAAAGATATACGTATAGGGACAGACCAGCAAAAAGGCTAGACTTTCAGTGGTTTAGACTTAACTGCAACTACCACTAATAAGGAAACAATACTCATTTACTGCTGTGAGCACACATATTACTCCAGGCTCTTGTGGAAATCTGTTTCCCCTTACCCCTTCTTTCCTGAAATTTTCATGGTACAGAACATATACAAAGTAAATGCTTTTGCTTCCTTCTGCTGGTGAAGATATTCTTTCCTCATGTTTATGGGCAAGTAGGCAAAGCATGATAACATAGTCAATAAGAAGAATTACTGTTATCCTTAGATGTCTTTTTCTTGTTCAGGATTCTCTAGAAATTCCCCCTTCTTTTGTATTGACTGTCTTGCCATTTGCAAGGCTAATGGTTACTGACAGTTTCATGAATTCACTTTGAGACAGTGAATTGGGAAAGAGTTGCCTTACATGTAAAGGAATTAACAAATAAAGACAACGTCTCACCAGTTCTGCAGTTTTAAGTGTTGTACATGAGCAGTGAAATCTTAACAGCAATTTCTAACATCCAAAAAATTTGCAAATATTGGGAGTGAATAAAATTCTCATAACTTCCCACTAAATACCTATATGAAATAGATATGTTTCTCTATCAAACAGTACAAGTAGGTTCTATTTCTAGTACAATAGACGCAAAAAAAATGCACCTCTCACCATTACTTACCTTGGTAAAGTAGCTATTTCCAGCTAAGTAACATTCTACCAGAACCCAGCAACTATCATTACTGAAGTAGGGAAAAGTGGAGTGACAGCCAAACTATGCCGTACAACACATCTTTTATAAAAATTCAAAAGATACAGGAGATGCCCCAAAGCAGGATCTTTCCTACGTCTGTCAGCAAAACATTTTCAATAAAACAGTGTGGCAACTGGGATTTTACTTCCAAATGCAGTAATTGCCTGACCTACATAGATGTTTCAAACCTAAGACAGATGGTACAGTAAGGCAAAAATCAGCTCAGAATGTCCTGGGACAAGACTTTTACTGTTTTGAGTCAGTCCCAGAAAACATCCTGCCCCAATAAAGCAAACAGCAAAAGTCATCTCCAGCATAAAACAAATGAACAAACCTCTACAAACAAAAGCAACTCTGAAAATAATAGAAAACTTAAAAAAGAAGAGGAATCAAGACAGCAACAGGTATTTCCCATAACTTGGACCTGTTGAAGCAGAGAGGCAGTAAAATAAATAAGCAGGTAAAACATGTTTTT
>JBCJKH010031354.1:0-22345 GCA_039877255.1 Loriculus beryllinus | reverse complement strand
AGGTCCCTTCTGTGTCCTAGCTTATTCCGGCCGCGTGGTGCCGGGGACCCGGCGAGCCCTGGCCGGGGTGCGGGGGGAGTGCTGCTGCTTCAGTCGTCTCTGAGGAAAAATCACTGCAAAGTCCAGTTTTTGTCAGTCACGTTCGATGCAAGTAGTGCTCAAACTCTACCGAATGCCCTTTAAGAACGTGCTATAAGAAAGTAACGCGGTTTTGGTCACTTGTAAGGAGAAACAAATGTCTCGGTTGTGTAGACGGGTTGGTTGAAGGCAGTGTCCCCTTCGTGTTACCACCGCTTCTTAGGTGCTCCTGCCAGCAACGTAGGGCAGTGGGAGTTGAATGGTTGTTCGTGTTCATTCTGCTCCTGTTTTTTGTGGAGGTATTGCCGTTCCTTGTAGAACTTTGGACCTGTGTTATGGCTGTGAGAGGTTATGTAGAGTGACACACGCTTTCAGATTTAAGGTAGAGGATCAGTGTTTTCCTCACTTTAGTATTTTCTCCTGAATCTAAAAGCTGGGACTTAAGTTGTTGTGAGATAGCTTTCCATGATCTTATTTACACAGGCAAAATAACATGTGAAGCCTCTGGTTTGGTAAATCAAAGCACATAATAACTATCTGTTAGTTAACATAAGATTGCCAATTGGCTAATAGTATAAATGTAGGGTGCCACTTCTTCAAATGCATTTATGTCAAAGTTTGTAAGTTTGCTCTCTGGTGGGAAAGGGTATGCAATGCAGTATTACAGAAGGTCTCAGCTCCGTGAAGAAATCCAGAGATCTTACAAATAAAGCCGTGTTATCACCTATGTTAAGCTTTTTTTTTTTTTTTAATGGAAATTAAATTATGCAGCCTTCTACTAGTTGGTTATTGGCTTGGTTCTGAGGTGGTTTAGACAGTGAAAAAAAATCTGCAGCTCTCCATGTAGTTAGACAAATTGTTGCTAAACACTTGAGTTTTCCCAAGGTTTTGAGTATTATCTCAGTTAGTTTTACTTTGGAGCGTTCTTAGCTCTGGCTGTGTTTAAAATATTGAGGTGTAATACAGGGATTGTAGTAGTAAGACAAGGGGTAATGGGTTCAAACTTAAACAGGGAATGTTCAGGTTAGATATAAGGAAGAAGTTCTTCACAGTGAGAGTGGTGAGGCCCTGGCACAGGTTGCCCAGAGTAGTGGTGAGTGCTCCATCTGTGGCAGTTGAACAGAGCCTTGGGTGACACGGTCTGCTGTGAGGTGTCCCTGCGCATGCAGGGAGGTTGGAACTAGATGATCTAAAGGTCCTTTCCAAACCATTCTATGATAACAAACCCCACGTATTTACTATATGCACAGTTTTAAATCTGATTGCAGTGTTTGATTTATTCATTCCCATTGTAACTGGAAATATGGAGAACTTTGCAACCAGAGTGTTTCTACTCAGAGCAAATGTTCATTTTGGCAAAATGGAGGGGTGCAACCTGAAAGTGAAGTTACTATTCTGATTTGCTCAGATGCTGTTAGTCATTTAATGTTAAAGTCTCTGGGACATTGATAGAGTCCTGCCAGTGTAAAGGAAAAGAAGGCCTTTCTTATGAAAGGAAAACCATTGTTGCTTGAATATGATTGATAGAATAACATAGAAAATTATGAAATAAGTTAAAGACATTCTCGTTTAGAACTGCCCATTTAGGACTGTGTAATGCTTTACTTACAGCATTTCCACTTTGTTTTTTTAAACAAACCTACTGTTGAAGTATCTGTTTTGGCATAATTCCTGACATCTACTGTTTTTCTAGGTTGATCAACTCCAAAATGTTATCTCGGCGTCTGTGCGAAGTTTACAAATCTTTGGTTTTGCGCAGCTTAAAGCTGACTTCAATAGATGTAGCTGTTTTGGCCAGGAGGATCCATTCTTCAGCAAAAAAGCTGTTGGACTGTGAGTTAAAGGAACAAACCATCCAGAAATGTGAAACTGAAGGGTTGCCTCAAAGTATGGAAAACAATGATTGTGGAAGATTGCACGTACCAGTGATGCTGGAGGAGGTTGTTAATTGTTTATCCCCCCAGCCAGGCCAGGTGAGTTAAATGATTAATTAACATCTGTGATTCAGTTGCAGTCCAACAGAAAAATTAGTGCAGTATAGTGATAACTTTTGTTTAGAGGAATGAAGAGGTGCTCTTTAAGAATCAGTTGCATGTTTTAAAGGTTCTAAAGTTTTTTGCAATTCAAATCAAGGTTCTTTATTCATAATAATAGAAATCTGGTATCTGTATACCTGAATCCCCAAATAAGCAGTATTTGTTAAAGCTGTAGTAAGTATTTGAATAATCTCTTGCTTTTGTGCTTGTCTTTCTGGATTGCTCTTGTGTATTTCTAGAGTTGTGTTAATTACTAATAGTAGAGAGTTCTCTTGTGTGGTGTCAGCAGTTTGTGACTTGCTCTTTTGTATAAGAGGTAGTAACTATATAGGTTTTTAAAATCATCATCATACTTTGTTCAGAGATAGTTACTTCCATGGTTTTACCTGGTTTGAGACACTGCATTTCCTTGGCATCTGCTCACACTGCATAATATGGTGCACAGTAGAGGTACAGTAGTTAGAAAATGACTATGTATGGTACCAGAAGCAGTTTAGCGTCAGTAATGTGGGAGTACTACAAGTCATCTTATTTCACTATGGTACTGTCTGTAAATTCTTTTTGGTATCTGGGTTAGCTAAGGTCTCCCTACACTGCAGTTTTGATATATCTGCATTCTACTGGTATAAGGTAAGTATACTGTTACACATTGTCTTTGCAAAAATGATACACAGTGAAACAGGTTTCATCTGAGGTATCTGAAATACAGTAGTAAATAGAAAGGATTTCTTACACAACTTAAACGCTTAAATAATTTGCACATTTTGGATGCTTTCCTGTGATTCTATCACTTTATACATTAACTTCGTAGACTCTTATTTAGGCTTATCAATAAATAGCTTCACTATAAAGACTGAAATGATCCATAAAGAAGTAGAAAGTTCAAAGTATGTGTCTATTTTTACTCAAAGCCAGCATTGTCCAACAGTGGCAAAGAGATATAGGAAGTTTGAAGTGCATTCAGTGAGCAAAAAATTATGGTCAAATCTTGTGTGTTCCTTCGTGAGAACTTTTATCTGGAAGACTGTATCATTTTACGTACAGTCTATGAAAGAGAATCAGAATAGTGTAAATACTGACACATAGGCATTGCTGTAGCATGTGTCCTGCTGCTGAAAATACCTGAAGTAGTGAAATATCCTAAGAACTTTCTGTTCACAAACCTTACAACTATGATGAAATTTTCGCACGTTAAATGAGCGTACAAGTTGTGATGCTGTATTTGAAGCTATTTTTTCCAGTTGTGTAATTTTCTACTTAAATAGGAATTAAGAAGCTGACTCTTTTAATAAACTGTTTGTTGATATACAAACCTGTTAATTTATTTGGCGACAGAATTTCCAAAAGAAACTATTCGTGATTGTAAACCATGGAGAGTAACTGTTGTTGTCCCTGAAGGCTTTTTGATAATTTAAATATTTATGAATGTAATATAGCTTACTGTTGGGGTAAGGTTTTTTCAGGTCTCTGTATATATGGTTTTACAGATTCCTGAGGTAGTGGTGAACCGCTAGTGATGCATACAAGACCGTACAAGTGTGTTACCTTGAACAGAATCATTTATAATATCGCTAACCTGTTCAGCTTAACTGAAGCAGCACTTCCATGTTTTTTTAAAGACAGAGTAAATTGTCTATTTGCAGCACTTTCTGAAGCTTCATGTTTTGAAAATAAGTAGTCTGCAAAAGGGTATGGTGTGTTAACTGAGTTTTGATAGAGTAAACGCCAGTGAAATTTTGAACAAAAGTTAAAACTGTTTCTTACTGACAGCCAGTGGTGATACCAGTTTCTGTTAAAATGCATATCAACAGGGACTGTCGTATCGATTTACATTTCTGAGGTTATAATCATAACTTGGAAGTCCGTGAGCACTTTATTTTGTGGGCAGGGAAGGTAATATTCTGATCGTGGGTTTTGTTTGTCTGCTTTCTTCTATGCACACCAAGGCTTCTTTTACTTGTTTTTAATACAGTTATATTCTTTGTTGTAAAAAAGCTGATTTGGGCCACTCTTTTTTGTGTCCTAAGAGAAAGAATTGCCAATATAAGGAAAATCAAATCAGATTGACTATATTCTTCCCTTGGTTTTGGTCAGTCGATGGGGTTTTTATTTTACTTATAGGGGGCCCTAAGAAAATAAATGTTAGTTAAGAATGAGACACAGCTGAGATGAAGATGTTAATACCCTCCTAATGAATATTCTTGTTGACTGTCTTTTCCTTTGTGGAATCTGTTTGTCAGGGATTTAAGCAATAGCATTCCCACTTATCTTTGAATCTTTTATTGCTTTAGAGCTTGTTTCTACAAAGTCCCTGTAGAAGTCCTGTCTTTGAAGCATGTGTACAAATTGTTTTTTACCAGTGTACCTCACTTCTCAATGGAAAGTCTGTTGCAATAAATCCATGCACAAGTAATTTCCTCTTTTAGTTTACTGTATTGACTAAACAACACTTTAGTCTTATCAGTCAACTAGTGTTCTTTATGTGTACTTGACCAGTGTTTCTGCAGTTGTCAGGGCAGCTTGAGTTTTCTTTGTTCTCTTAAAGAACTAAGCATATTTTCAGAGTGAATGTCTTTGTGCAACCAGAAGCACATTTTCCCAATTTTCACCCTGCTTTTTCTTATTTTTTTTGTTTGCAATAGTCATTTGGTTTTTAACTAGAGGTGTGGATCTCTTCCACTTCATATGACTATGGTCATATGAAAAAGAATTTCGTTAACTGTGTATTCTAGTATGAATGAGAGAGGATGAAACTATTTGATTTAAATTATTCTCATGGGGGTCTAATAATAAAGGTTCTTACAGGTTGCAGAGCTCTAGGAAACTATTTTGATAGTCCTCAAGCACAAACAGGGCACTTCTGGGTATAATATTTAAATTTCAACTAGAACAAGAAGAAACCTCCCTGGTGGTGTTCAAGGCCAGGTTGGACAGAGCCTTGGGTGACATGGCTTAGTATGAGGTATCCCTGCCCAAGGCAAGGGGGTTGGAACTGGATGATCTTAAGGTCCTTTCCAACCCTAACCCATTCTATGATTCTGTGATAAATGTTATACCCTACTCAGATTGTATGGGGAAGCCTGTAATCTGATGTATCTGTGGTTTTGCTTTAAATATAATCTAGAATAGACTAAAATGGAGATGCATTAAGCTCCAGGAGTATTATATGGTTTATGATAGTTCTGGAAGCATTTTTTAATACTTGTAAATTAAATGGTAGGTGACCAAACTTGAGGTGAGAAAGAAAGAATGGAACCATTCCCTTTTCTCCAGTGTTATAGTGATTCATCAGAGTTAATAGCATATGATATTTTTATCTCATTATATGAACTTGTGTCTAAAAAAATAAGGCAGTTAATTTTTCCCAGATTTTGGCTGGCATCATCTTGAATTAGCTAGGACTTCTTGCAGAAGTATTGTCTTTGATTCTTTATAAAATTATTCAGATTATTTTTACTACCCAGCTTTCGTTGCATGGGATATCCTCTGTCTTGGAAATAATCTTCTAGAAAGAGACATGTATTTCTTAAAATCATCAAGCTTTGCTACAAGCTTTCCAGTTTTCCAGGTATGTATTTCATAGTTCTCAGGACAACTACTGTTTTCATGCATCCAAATGTCAAATGATTCTTTCAGACTATGAGCGTGGCCTTCCAAAATAACAAGAGGAAGCATGACATTGCTGACAGTCAAATACTGGTCTTTTGTTACTGAAGTGCTGCTTGAGCTCTGCATTTATTTTGAAGACAGTAACCTTTCATCTCCTGAAATTCTGTTGCTGCTGTTGGATGTTGTTGATCTAGAGCATAATTGTCTCCTTCCTATTCCACAGAGCTAGTTAGTCAAGATGTCAGGATGTTAGTTAGGTGGCACTCAGAGGAAGGTGACGTAGAGGTGCGCGAAAGCCAAGCCTGTTTTGAAATTGTCGTGTTAGTTTCTTCCATGTCTGTATGTCAGTATTCCTTTTCTTTTTCTGCTTTAACACTGAGTGTAAGCTCTTAAGGACAAAAATAACCTTTCTCTGTGTAGCACCCCGCAGAGTGGACTTCTGTTTCGTGAGAAGGATTTCCAAGTCTCGTGGTGTATAAATAGTTATGTGGCTATGCTGGTGACCAGTGTACTTATTGTAGTACTTCCAAAGCCATCTGCAAATAATTTGTAATTGGAACAGACCATTTACACTGAAGGCTGTCAGAACTGAAGTTTTCTGCAGGGTGTCCAAGATAAACAGGAATTGAAAAAGGACCTGGAAAAATTAATTCTGATTTCCCAAGTTGTACAAGGTATTTTGTAGGGTGCAACCAAAATGCCAGGGTTGGCATGGAATGTTGATTACATCATGAGATAAATGCTGAAATACTTGTTTTGGAAAAACACAGCATTCCATGGACATAGTAATTGGTTTTATCATTTTAGCCTGTTTTCCACTGGACTTGTAAAATTCAAGTGGGTGACATAAAGCAAATGGTTTATGTAGTGTTCTTTGTTGTAGAGATAACTCTGTGTTTGGTTTTTTTCTTGTGGGAAACATGCTGAAAATGTCTTTCCCTATGCAAATTGTATGGTCCATTTTTCTGTGGCAGCAGCACAATGATTTATATGGTGATTGATAAAGATAAGCTGTTGTAAAACTGGAAGAAAGAATATACTGGAATGTGCTAAGAGGCAATAAGTTAATATAGAGAAATTCTGAAGATAATCTGGGATTTACAGAGCACACTTTTATTCATGATACTTTAGTGTTCCTGGGAGGTATTGAGAGTTATTTCAGCTGATGATGTAGTTCCTGTGTAGCCTTTCAGTCACTCTTCTCTTGCCTTATTTTCTGGTTGTATATATTGTGAATTTGGGAAAGGGATGAGTCGGGTTTCAGATCACAGCTTTGTAGGGAGATCTGTAATGAAATGTGCATAATGTGTATGTATGCAAAGTGTATTCAGTTCCTGCAGTGTGTAATAGGAAACTTATTAAATCGAATCTCGTGATAGGGAGCATTGTTTAAACTATTTGGCTAAAATCATATTTCAAAAGGGATTTTTTTGGGTGAAGTTAGCAACTCAAAGGCAGTGCATGAAAATGAAAAACATTTTCAAAAAGGTTTTGATTAATATGCACAAAATAGTTGCTCAAATGCCTGTTATCATTTAAAGTAATCATTTAAAGTTGTCAAGTCAAGTAATATTACCTGGTTTTGTGATTGTAGCGTCTCCATGGGGATATGGAAAACCAGACCCCTTTTGCATGAATTCCTTGATGTATAACGGATGGCTCTTTGCTGTGATGTTTCATCAAAAGTAACAAAAGAGGAAGAGTATTATTTGACAGTGTACTGCCAGCAAATGTCATGCAAGTTTTACAGTATCTGCATCTGGGTGAGTTCCATCACAAGATAGGAGAGAAAGGAACAGGAAAAAAAATAAGACAGGAGATGGTTTTCATGAATGTCAGCTCAGGGGATGGAGAAAGTCATAAAATCACAGAATGGTTTGGTTTGAAAGGGACCTTAAAACTCATTTAGTTTCAACCCCTTTGCTATGGGTAGGGGCACTTTCCACGACCTTAGGTTTTTCAAGTCCAGTCATGCTGTTTAATTGTCAGAAGTTTCTTGCTTTGCTGTCTTCTATAGGGGGTTCCCCAAAAATACAAGGATTGCAAATTCTTTAATAACAGATGAAGTGAAACATACACTATATATTTGGAAGTACTGCACAATTGTTTTCTGTTTTGAACCTGGTACTGCTGTGTGATTAGATTGTAATATCAGGAAATGAAAACTGTGACATATTGGATCTGAATGGTGGCAAGATACGAATACAGTGAAGAAGTCCGTGCCAATTTTACTTCTTTAATACTTCCAAGATTTTGTTCTTTAGAGAGAAAGTAAGTAAAACATTTGTGCACGTAGGAAGAATAAGTTGATGGCTACAGCTGCACAGGGAAGAATCTTTTCTGTTGTAATTTTTGGACATGCGCCCAACCACCTCTTCTTCTCACCTGCAGCATGACTTTCAGCAGGCATAGGTAAACATTACCATCAGCAACAACAAGAAGACAGCTCTCACCAGGTTTGTTCTGCATCTTTCTTGATTGCAGGAAAGGAAGGGAAGCCTGCAGCTGCTTTCTCCAAAGAGATCAGCAAGGGACTTGGTCTGCCTATTGAGAGCAGCTCCACAGATGCGCCAGATTTCATTTTATTGTAATACTGGATTAGCTCGCCCTTACCACTCTATCGCATAACAAATGATAGTGCTTCAGGAGACTATTTAAGATGTTGTGTTATAATAAAGCAAGATTCAGTGCTTTTGGGTGACTCAGCTTGTAATGACGCTGTATATGCTCTTCTTTTCTGTTGTGACAGCATTAGTCTTTGCACCTCTTGGGGAAAACTAATAAAATTCACCAGAAAGTAATCTAAGCCCTTTAAATTTTAACTTGAGTGAGCCTGTGATTGCAGAAAGGGTGATAATTAATATATGTAGCTACTCATTTCCTCCCCATCTAGTACTGTGTGTCTTATTTAGTCAGCCTTTTGGCTAAGCTTTCTTATTTAATATTTGAATTCAAGTTTGCAAACAGGAATACAGACTTTTCTACCACACAAAATATTACTGGGAATTTAAGATCAATATGGGAAATATCTGCAGGATTTTTTCTTACTTTCTTGTCTTTCAGTTTAAGATAATCATGTAGTGAGTAGCTTTGCACAGGCTTGTTCTGCATAAAGATAATTAAAAGGTTAAACTACCAAATTTGATGTTTAAAATGAACAGGTATCTAAAATCATCCAAATGTGTGGTCTGATTTTATTTTATTTTAATATTTTTTTACTTCTTCCCAGAGTTTCTGAACACATATTCATTCCAGTGGTGTGTGTTGATACTCAGCAGCTTGGAAAAATACTGTTGTAATAATAGTTTCATTTTTAAACACTGAAATGAACTGATACTGTTCCAGGCTCACGCTTTACAGAAAGTTGTATTATCTAATGTCAAATTGCTGTAGACACCTGGCAGCCAAGACTTACCAAAAACACGTACATGGCTTTTTTGGAGTTGGCTAACCATAAATATTAAAGATTGGATTATGTGTTCCGTTGAGCCTTTGTAAAATTTTTATTGCATCTTAAGTATTTCCTCAGTTATAAGTTTCTTCTGAGGTAGTTGAGGAAATAATTTCGGCTCTGTCTTGCTAAGTCTGGTGATTAGCTGAAGTCATTCAGACATTGAAATTTTAATTTCCTATGGAGATCTTACTAATGGCGTGCTTGAGTCATAATGGCATTAAATCTAATTCCAGACAACATTACTCGTAGGGAAATGAGTAAAGTAAATAATGCATACTGAAGCGAGGTCTGCCAGAGCTGTCTAAAGGCAGGTGGTGGTGGTTTTTGTTTGCTTCTCTTACCTCTGATCTGAGAAGAAAGGGCTCTTGTGTTTCATTGCTTTGAAGTAATTTACTCTTGGTCATATTTGTGAATGTCTCACTCACCTGAAAAGCAGTGTTTGGCTGGCAGGTTTCACACTATGCAAGGAATGCCACTTGGGTGTACGCTAGAGGGTCTGGGACGCAGCTCGCTTCGCTTTTGGATGTGTGAGGAATGATGTGGTTTACCAGCAGATGGATTTTTTGGACCTACAGTGGACCTACACTTGATGACTGAGAAAGCTGTCGTGTATTTAAAGATAAATTGCTCATGCTTACAGGTGGAGTAAGCACTAAGTTATGCAGTATTAGAAAATAAGTGAAGGCGGAAAAGCAAAGAAGAGGTAAAATGCCTTTTTTTCATGTCTTTATAGAAAAAGATGTTCAGAAGTGAAGAGGGGTGTATCTTGCTTATGTCATCTTCAGCTGTAATCAGAAAATAGAACCCTTGTGAAGAAATACTTTTGAAATTAATTTTGAGGCTGTTGAGTGATTTGGATTGATGGGTGCTTCAAAATATATTCATAACCTTATTTCCTCTCTGTGTGGAATGATATAGAGGTGGTTGATAGCAAGTTACTGAAATACTTGAACGTGCAGACCTAGTCAGTGATGTTACAGATGTTTCAGCTGAATCCTAATATAATTTAGTAGCTTCCTCTGTTAGCGTGCTGATGACATGAATGTGAAAAATGGGTAATAATGGTTGTGTTATGTTGAATTGTTGAGTAGACCAGTACTGGAAGATAATTTTGTATTGTACTAAATGCATTTTGTGAGAAGGTTGTTTCCCAAATGCCAAGTGTTTATCTAGACGTCTTAGTAACATAGATTGTTAGACTGGGAGTATAAATAACTTTTTCATCATTTCATATTCTCTGAAAGGTGCTTTTGGAAAAAAATTACAGTACAGTTGTGTTCCACTTATCAATCCTTGTTTTCTTAAATTATAATCTTTCCTGTAGATGAAAGACACCATATTCCATAGGGCTGGTAGGAAGTATTTTTTTTCTTGCAACTAAAATTCTTTTTCCCTGTGTCCTTTATATGCTGCTTTCTTTTCTCTGGTAGATACCAGAAAAAATGGTTTGTATGGTGTATGTACTGCAATTGACAAAAAAAAGAGAAGTGTTCAGATTTTTATTCTTTTTTGGTCATCTTTGTTTTCTGGCAGGTGATGACATAAGGCATAAGACCTTTTAATTCATGTTATTTTCACTGTCAAGTTAAGCTCTTGTATTCTTGATAAAGGTTTGGATGGGAATTGTGACTAATATAACATATAATCTGTACCGTGTACGTGCTCATGCATTTTGTAGTAGTATCACCACCATCGTCTTTTTGGTGGTGGGTGCACATATGTAGGTTTTGGAAATGCATCTGTTTTCAACACTTTGGAGTTTGCTGCAAGGAAGCTTGGTATGACTGCTTTGCTCTGCAGAGGAACCTTGACCACTTTTTTGCCACAAATACTTTTGTTTTTCCATAAAAGAAACTTTTCCGAAGGTCCTTTTTTTACTCCTTTTTCATTGTTAATTAATTTTATATTATAACGTGGCACTATTTTGTTGCTGTTTGAAGCTAAGATGACATTGAAACGTATACTGGTATACTAAGTCATCTTAGTCACCTTAGGAAACAGAATGCAAATGCAAATTTTAAGTTATTTCAGAAGAGGAGGTAGGGGCTTCAGGGTATCTAGGTGTCTGTGTACGGTTTGTGATTCTCCAGATTTGTAATAGTATTTTTCCTTCTGTAAGGTAATAGTTTTAACTAAACAGTTACTAAACTGTTTAACTAACAGTTACTAAAAACTAAAAAACCTCTCTAGTTTAAAAACAAGTATGTCTGACTTACCTTATGAAACAACATCTTTGCAAAATTGTTTAAATTATCATAAAAGGGAGGAAAGGTTGTTAGTATGCTAAAAGCTAAATAATGCTTCTTGCTAAATTGCAGTGGTATAAATATATCCTGATAAAAATGCAAGAATATCTTGGATCATCTTTGTTGGTTAGAGGATAATTTTTCTTATTTGCATGTGAATAACAGCAAAATGTATGTTTTAGTATTCTTTTTTGAGCTATGACCGTGTACAGTCATAATTTATTTAGATAAATACTAAAACCCTTCCAGCATTCTCTAACAGTGGATTTCTCTACTAACAAATCTTTGTTGCAATCCCACGAGTAACTAACTTTTATAGCCTGTCTCACTATGCCAAAATGTTTAACAATCCGTTTTATTTAAAATAATTTCAAACCCCCTGCCTTTTGACAGGCCTACACGATAAGTATGCCTTCTTAATGCCTGTATATTTAACAGAGATCAAAGATAAATTCTTAGGTAAGTAGGTAAGTGTGAAAATAGAGATACCTTTTCTCTACATGGTTGATCTGCATGTGCATTAGATAGGGCGTAGTGGTAGCTGCGATAAACGGATTTGGCATAAATGCAAAGAATGCAGAAGCCTTATCCATCGTAAGCCACATCTTGAGTCAACTAAGGAAGCAGTGCTTAGAACTGAGAAATATAGTTAAAACTTATAGATACATGCTTTGGAAATAACCCAGAGGAGGTAGTTAGACTTTGCTTTTCAAGATTAGTCCTTGTTAAATGGCTTTGAGAAGCTGAGCATCTTTCAGTTTAAAGAGGTATATGCTCTTACTAGTAGCAGAGCAGTAGGTGCGCCCCATGACAGAGCAGAAGAGGAGAAAGATTCACAAAAACTTTGTTTTCTCATGGATAATTATGTGCTAGTGTTTTGGTGATTGAAATGCTGATGTCATGGAGGAACCAAGGACTCAGATTGATAAATCTTTTGATCAAGGACTTGAGTTTATGAGGTATAAAAATGACAAAATGAAATTGGGAAATTGTATCCTGTTGAAAAGCTGTTCTTGGTAGAATGTAAAGCACTTCTGTAGTAGTAACCTCTTATTTAGCCACAACTAGCACTTAATTAGTTGTGTGGGTTTTTTTCCTGCAATACTGTAGTACTTTGTCTTTAGAAAGCTTTCTAGTATACACAGATTTTATAACTCTAGTAGGAATCCTATGAATTGCATCATTTGGGAGAATATCCAAGATATGATTCATTGTTATGTTTTAAGGAGTTATATAATATTTGCAGCCTTATCTCGATTGTTTTATTATGGTGATATGATCTGGTTAGGTTTCCTTTGTGAAGAATGCTGCAGACACTGTTGAGTAATAAGATTTGCTGTACTTCTTGAATTCTTGGTGAGGCATTAAAAAGTTTACCTTCATTTTTGTAAATAATCTGGTATATGAATTTCTGCAGATGATCTGAGCGTGGCTTAGAATTTTGATCTGGTACAGTAAAAACATGAAGAAGCACTTAGACAGTAGATCTTTATAACAAATACGTTTAACAGTTTTCCTGGCCTATGGAATATAAAGTAGCATTTGAGGAACATTTTTTTTTCTTTTTGCTGTTAAACTCCAGACTGTATTTACACAAGTAATAGTCTAACCATCACAGTCGTCTGTATTTTATGTTCAGTCTTAATTCTGCCACAAGAAAGTTGACTGGACTATTGTGTAATAAAACTATTACAAAAGACTAAATTAAACACACAAAACACGCATCTTGGCTGGACAGGCATCATTTGTGTCCTCTATTTTCCAGTTTGTATTTGTTGTATTTGTAGTGGGTTAATAATGCAGTAGAAGACAGCTGGATGGTTTAATTGTCACAGTTCTGGCACTGAAAGGTTTCCCAAAATGCATCGTTTCTGTATTTTGTGAACTTCCTTTGGAAAATGCTTTCAGATAATATTTTAAAAAATACTTTTTACAGCGTGATTACATTTAAAAGTTATATTTTAAAAAATACATTAAAAAAACCCAAGCCACTTTGCTTTTAGCACAATATAGGGTTCATCTGCATTAGCATTTCTGTTCTTGAGTAAAGAATCTGCTTTTGAGAAAATGTATTGATTGTCCCTGCTTGAAGCAGATTGTTCACATTGCAGTGTACAAACTGGATTTCTTCAGACTGAGCCAGGAGATGGATTCTGAGAATGCACCTGAGTTCCAACTGTTGATAAATGTTCAGCCTGAAGAACCAAAATAGAAATGGAGTGAATTAAATCCCACTGGCATGCATGTAGGGTCTCTCTTTTGGAGAACTTAGAGGTATACCAGAATAATGCTTTAGGTGTCCAAGTGGAAATGCCCCTTTTCCTAAGAGGTTAATATTTTCAGTTAAATATCTGATTGAAAGCACACACTGGAGTGACATCCACTCGCAGTTGCTGAGGTCACAGTGAAGCATATCTGAGTTCCTGAGCTTTGCAGCCAGAAAAATGAGAACCAGTAGTGTGACCTACCTGCTTGATTTAATGAGCTCCTGAGAATCACACGACAGCTGTGTGGTGGAGGTTCCCAGTGTTTATTAGCAGAATGCATTTTTTAATTACTATGTTGTATATTGCAATTTCTGATGTTCCTTCTCTTTTCAAAAGAAAATTTAGATTTAAGTGGTTGATTCATTCCTGCAAGGTTTGCTCAAAGAGCCAGGCTGAACAGCTAAGCCAGAGAAATGTCTTGCTGCCACTGAAAGGGGCAAGTCCAGTTTACCTGTACCCCAAGCTCTATGTTACCTGTGCCCTATGCTCCTGCCCCTCCCTGACTATTCTGCAAATCAGCTAAACATGCTAATATAGGAGAAAACAATACAGCTTTTTCCTTCTGTTTGAGTTTTCTATGCCATGCTGCTAAGTTAAATTGGAAGCTTAGTGTGTGACTCCCTGTCCATGTCAAGGGGGTTGGAACTTAGATGATCTTAAGGTCCTTTCCAACCCTAACTATTCTATGATTCTGTGATTCTAAATACCTAGTAAGCACTAGTACTTGGAGAAATTAACTAGAAGAAGGAAGACTTGCACATGAGAATATACTTCAGATTGCTCCCTTTTTGTTAATATCCTCCCCCCAGTACTTGTGAAACTATAGCTTTAGTTCAGTGGCAGGTTCTTGTTCTCTGACTTTGCTGTGAGAAGGAGATGAAATATACCTGTTCCCAGTGAAGTTACAGCTTTTTCAATGGGTAAAAATTAAATGCTGAGATTTGTAGATCCTATTGTAGGTTCTGGGGAAAACATGCTTTAATTTAAGAATCTCTCTTAATTGCAACATTCATGCTTATTTTAACTCTCAGGACCATTACCTGTTTCACTCTTTGCTCTAAGCCAAAAATACAATTCTGAGTTCTATTTCAAGTTTGTCTGTTGCTGTCTTGCCATGGGGCTCAAGATATCTCAAATGCGCTGCCCATGCTGCTATTTAGATTTGCTTTTTTCCTTCCTCCCTTGCTCTGCTGATGGTACAGACATGGAGTGAGCTCACACAACTGTCAGTTTACCTGTAATTGTCTCCATATCAGTAAGGAAGCTGATCCAACCTGTGTGCATCTAGATCTGAAGATGGTAGTGAGCAGCCAGTTGATTGGAGAAACAGTGAGATGTTTCCATCAGTTTGTACATAGGGAATGTAGGGATTCTCCTCAGTAGGTTGCTTGTCTTGGGCAAGGACACCTCTCTTCCGTTCTAGTGGTTCCCTCTGTATTGGGACTATCAGTGGAATCTGGGAGAGCAAGAGAGACAGCTTTCCTTTCCCAAGATCCTGAGCTTGACAGCTCGGACGTCATAGCCTGAGCATCCACAATGAACAACTGGGAGAGAAGTCTGGAGGTCTATGAGAATATCAATGGAAGAGGTTTTCACCCAGGATTATCCTCCCGTTATTTGTCTTTCAGAACTTGAAAATGCCATTAATGCTTTGCATGATGATGATTGTAAAATCTAAGCAAACACGTTTTTTTTCCCTGAACAAGAAAATGGCTGAAGGCTTTTTTGTCACTCTTTCCAGTCCTCCCCCAGTCAGCTGAAAACCTGGCTTCTGGCATAAAAATTTTTCAGCTGCCAATTGTTAGAATTACTCAGGACTTTCCAGTGGCAGAAGACAGGATCTTTCAATGAAAAATGATAGATATTTTATTAATAACAATTAATGCTGCTTGAGCAGTTTATAAAAAAGCAGACTTAAAATCTGCTGCTTCAGCTTCAAATTATACAAAGCATTGTTTGTATTTTGATTTTTTGAGATGTTTACCTGAAATGGAGTTAAAACAGTGCTCCTGAAATTCTGTCCTTCATAAAACTGTTTGAGCAGTTGTGTCAGTATGTACTTTTGGTCATCTAAATTTAAAACAAGATTTTTGCTAAGAAGGTCAATGAAACTACTTTCCTTTTTGATCTTGCATCCTTGTGGGTGCCTGGCTAGTTCTTCTGTAAGAAAAGTTTGACTGGATGAGTCAGTGCACTGAGTCATTCGCAGCATGAAGCCTGTAGTGCTCTAGACTAACTAATTGGTAACAGTCTCAAATTTAATTAAAGCACAGTTGTCAGCTCAGTGTTACTGATTGACATCCAACTGAAGTATTTTTGTTTTAGCAGCTTGCATTAATTGTTCGTTGCTATTAAACTTTGTGTGGTTTAAGATCTTGTTTCTGTTGAGTAGACCTGCCGTTGCCATTATCTTTTACTATCCTCTTTGTGATATTTTTTTTATAGTACTTTGAATCTTTTTTTTTCCATGTTAGGTTACATATTTGGTAATTATGCTATTTACTATGCCTGTGGATTTACAGATGTTTAGATTCCTTTGAGGATTTTTTTTTAGTTTTATTTTTTTTTAGTTTTCTTCATTAAGAACTGCCCTATTAGCACTGATGAGTAGTTTTTCACTTATCCGCAACTTTTTAAAGTATAATGCACTATTAAAAGTTAAAAGAATTGGTATTTTGTGTGTTGATTTACAGATTACATCTTCAGTTATGTTAGTTTTAATTTTTAATGTTCCTCTCAGGTTGTTCCCTGTTTTATAATAACAAATGGCTTTTCTCTGTCCCAGTGCCTGCGTGGCATCCCCAGATGATGGCAGTGGTTTCCAATATCATCCCAGCCTTTCTCCTTCCTCTTCTTCAGTGCCTTTGTGTGTGCTTGTTTGCATGATGCAGCTTGAGGAGGCAAAGAGCTATATGGGGGAAGGAGGGAACAGGACATGTCTTGAAGTGATCTGCCTTTCATTAGGGGGGAAAAAAAACCCCTCCAGGGCTTTATTTAATTTTTATTTTTTATTTAATCATTTGCATTGGTTAAAAAGCCTTGCTGGCTTTTTGCAGGACTCTTGCTACAGCTGAGAATTGAGGAGGGAGAACTCGGGTGGATGGTGGCTCTCTTGTCAACTCAGTTTTTTATTTTTAAAAACTTTTGAGACAATATTTTTGAACTTTTGGAACTTGGGTCTGCTACTTCTGTACGTGCTAAGTACTGAAGCTGGGATGGTGAAGAGATGTCTTCCTAGAGACTTGAGGAGAGGCAAGATGTTCTGGTTACGTATGCTTTTTCTCTTGAACAGTTTTTCTTCTCTTGTAGACTCTTTAGCAACATCTAAAGATGTTTCTAAATCATGAGACCATCATAGTACAGGTCTCGTTCACATCAGAAGTCTACAAAAAATCTGGGAAAGGACTTTTGACAAGGGTCTGTAGTGGCAAAATAAGGGGGAATGGCTTTAAACTGAAAGAAGGGAAGTGTAGGTTAGGCATTGGGAAGGAATTCTTCACTATGAGAGTGGTGAGACACTGGCACAGGTTTCTGGAGAAAGCTGTGACAGCCCCATCCTTGGCAGTGTTCAAGGCTGAATTGGATGGGTCTTGGAGCAACCTGTAAGGAAAAAAACAAAGAGCTGTATTTGTGTGATATTACTAGCATAGTCTTTTTGCCCAGATTAATCTCTCTAAGAAAGGAGTTCAATATTAGCCCTCTCCCTTCAATGTGGTATCCGTAGTTTCAATATTTGCATGAAAGGGACTTTTTTTTTTTGTTTGTTCTAACTTGATGCCTGATAATATCATCAAGTTCCCTGACCTCTTGTATGTTGAGGTAAGTGAATCATACCATCTGCTACAGCTGTATAGAAGCAACGTTAATAGTCCTCCACAGAAAATTGCTGGAGCCTTCAGATGTTGCATTGGACCAGAGAGATGTGTCCTAAGGGACTCCTTTTCCACATTTCCTCTGTTCTTGTCTTCATCTAAGCCCAGTTTCATATAAAGCAGCAATGACGGAAGGGGTCCTGTTCTCTCCTGAAACAATCATTCACTTATCTCTGAAATTTGTTCTTTGAATGTGACTTTCTTGGTTTTCTGGATTGTCGGCTTCACTTACACCAACTTTCTCTTAGGATGCAAGACTTATTGAGCCTTCTTCCTTTCTGTGGGATTTTCTACATTTATTTTTCCTGTCATCTTTATCCTGATTTTATCCAGTTCCTTTTCTAGCTGTTCTTCCTTTTTCCTAAATTGTACTTAATCGCTAACAAAATACCTATTAATTTGGTTTTGCATATAATATCAAATATTTTAAAAGCCTGCATTCTAAAATAGGTTTATGGTTCTAACTTTTTCATGTAGTATTTATTCCATTACTTCGCTTTGTGAACATATTTAGATATGTTTAGATATTTTGACTATGGTCCTCAAAATATTTGTTCTAGCAACAAGCGATGAAATCATTAATGCAGCATATTTCAAAGCATCTTTCCATTTGAAAAAAACAGTAAAGATTTAAAGCAAAGCTTCCACTTGCCTAAAGAGTAGCTGAAAAGAAAAAAACTCTACTAGGAAGTATCTAATTTCTAGGTAGAATGAAGCCAGATAAAAATCTGCCGTTTCAGCTAAACATTTCTTGTTCATTGCAGAAGACTTAGGTGAAGACTGCTGTGGTAGAGACTTGTAGCTTGGATTTTGAACTCAGTAATATGGGAATTGTCATATTGTGGTTTGTACAGCAACAGTAGTAGTAGTATATTCAATGATAAAATTGTGTGAAGTATTCCTTTGTAAAGTATTAATGGCTCTTCCTTGGAAGAGGAAGATCACATGACCAACAAGTACATTGTTGTCATGTAATCGTGGTTATAGAGTTAGAAGTGGTGATAGATTCCTGTTTCCTTTCATCCTGTTTCCCACACAACATTTGTACCTGCATTTTTTGCGTTTTAGCACTTCAAACTTACTTTGCTTAGGTTATTGCTGGGCAGAATTGGTCTGTTGTAAGTTGGAGTACTGAAGAATCAGCAGTGAGATTTCTGACCTGTTAATGGGATTTCTGCATCTCGGTACAGAAGTCTGGCGTATCCCACAAATAGGAAGATTTTCATTTGCATTAGGTACAGGAAATATTTAGGTAAAGGGAATATGACACTAAGAAGTCATGCCTTTTTTAGTTGTATGGGACAACGCTTTCTTTATAACAAGCAAACAATTAATGGTGATATATGTTATTTTTCCTTAATTTCATCGAACATCTCAGTAAAATATGTAGAGGTTGTTTTCTGTGAGCATTGACATATTGCATGGTACAGCCAATAGTTTTGCCTTGCTCTGGTTCATGGACTATTTTTACAAATGTTGTACAAAATTTCTATCAGAGTAGATCATTCTTCCAGGCAGGTAAGGGAAAAAAAAAGAACAAACCCAAAGCCAGTGGTGTCAGAAACACCAGTCTTGGAAGTATTTGTTAGTCTCTTGGCTGCTGGTAGAGAGCATAATGAGTTTTAAGACTTGATTTCAGCAATGTTATGCAAAAATTCTGTCTTGTTGACCTGACTCTAAGTGGGCAAGTGTTAAGTGCTTAGAACCTGATGGAGCTGGCATTTAAAAAATCCAGAAGATAAATTTTGACATATAGTGGGCATGAAACAATTGAGATACCAATTTCAGAATAATTTTGGAGGCTATAATAATTAAGTTAACAAACAGTGCAAGAAGTACACTTGGAAGGTTGCTCTCAGGCATGTGCGGTTCTTTTATGGTTTTGTAAAGAATATTCTTAAGTGGTTTAGGATAAGTACTTTTTTTCAGCAAGTCAGGTTGCTTACATTAGGATTTTTCTGTTTGAGGTGTATATGAAAATATATAAATATTAAAAGAGTGGAATACAAGGGACAGATTCAAAATCAGCCATCAATTATTCTAAGCAAGTCCTAAAAGCTGGGTAAAACAGTGGTTCTTAATCACAAGAAAAGGTATCCATACTCTTGTTTTACGAGATGGAGCTCACAGTTGCTAGTTACCTTATCAAACTGCTTAGAAATGTCTGAATGATAATTTTGATGAAATACGTTATGAGCAAAAGGGTGTAAATAATGATAAATGATGGTAATGCCGTTATTTTTGGTCAGACATTCTGCATTACTAGTGCTCAGTAAAGCTCCTGAGGCTTGAACGTCATGGCCAGTCGTGCCTATCAGCAAACACTGGTATGAACATGCCATGTCTATGTACCTGTCATGCTTCACAACCTTTTTTATTCTAGAGATGGTTGCATATGCAGTCATATCCTGGTTAAGGAGGTTGTGGGGTTGAAGGATAGTTAACAGTAGTGAATGCACTCAGTTGATGTGACAAGGTGAATTATGTTGTGTGTTGACTTTCATACTGAATAAGTTTTCATCAGCTGTTCTGTTTTTTGTTTCCCTCTGCTTTAATCAGAGCAGCTGGGGATAAACTTCACTCTTGTTTTTCAGTTGCAACTGGATTCTTACAATATATGTTCTAGAAAATTGCTGATCACTCCACCTACAGCAGTGAACATGAAAATAGAGTGTTGTGTGTAGTGGGTTATTTGTTTGTTTGTTTGTTTGCAGTACTGCTGGCCTATGTGGAACATGGAATATGTTGTCCTTTTCTGTTCTTTCTGGAAGCAGTTACTAAATCTCAGTTTTGAAACCTACTAGATTTTCATAGCTGTGGTTAAATTGGAGCAATATTCATGGAAGCATAGAATGGTTTGAGTTGGAAGGGACCTAAAAGCTCATCTAGTTCCAGCCACCTGGCAGAGACGGGGACACCTTCCACTAGACCAGGTTGCTCCAAGCCCAGTCCAATCTGGCCTTGAACACTGCCAGGGATGGAGCACCCACAGCTTCTCTGGGCAGCGTCTGCCAAGGCCTCACACCCTTTGCAGCTAAGAACTTCTTCCTAATGTCTTAATCTAAATCTTCCCTCTGTCAGGTTAAAGCCGTTGCCCCTTTTCCTGTCACTACATGGCCTTGTAAAAAGCCCCTCTCCAGGTTTCTTGTAGCCCCTTTAGTCACTGGAAGCTGCTCTAAGGTCTGTCTGGAGCCTTCTCTTCTCCAGGCTGAACAAGCCCAGCTCTCTCAGCCTGTCTCCAGAGCAGAGCTGCTCCAGCCCTTGCAGCATCTCCGTGGGCTCCTGCAGACTCACTCCAACAGCTCCATGTCCCTCTTGTGCTGTTGCCTCAGAGCTGGATGCAGAACTGCAGAGGGGGTCTCCCCAGAGCACAGTAGAGGGGCAGATCCTCTCCTTCAGGCTGCTGCTCATGCTCTGGGGATACAGCCCCACACACAGTTTATTTCTGGGGGGCATGGTTTCTGGTTTTTGACTGCTGGGTCATGATGAACTTCTTAGTGCTGAAAGAGCAGAAAGGCTAAAAGTTATGTTACTTGTCAAAGAGATTTATGTAGTAAATGTCTTTGTCTGTCTTTTGTTTCTTACTTTTATTGGTGGCATTCAGCACAACACTCCTCTGTTGATAAGTTTTGGTGTAAATACCCATTGCATTTGTCGTGGTTTAAGCCTAGCCGATAACTCAGAACAATGTAGCCTCTTGATCACTTCCCCCATTCTTCCTCCTCCTGCTGGAGGGATGGAGGGAGAATCTAAAGAATGTAACTTCCATAGGCTGAGATAAGAACAGTCCAGTAACTAAGGTATAACACAAACCACTGCTGCTGCCACCAATAATAATGATAAGGGAAATAACAAGGGAAGAGAATACAACTGCTCACCACCCACCAACTGATACCCAGCCTGACCTGAGCAGTGATCTAGCCCCTCTGGGTAACTACCCCCAGTTTATATAGTGGGTTTGATGTGCTGTGGTATGGAATTACCTCTTTGGTTACTTTGGGTCAGGTGTCCTGGCTCTGATTCTTCCTGATTTCCCCTCCTCCCTGGCAGAGCATGAGACTGGGAAAGTCCTTGGTCAGAGTAAACATTACTGAGCAACAAGTAAAAACTATGTTACCAGCGTTGTTCCTAGGCTGAAAGCTGAAAACTACAGCGCTGCACCAGCTACCAAGAAGGAGGAAAATGACTGCTACTGATGAACCCAGGACAGTATCCACCTCTTACTCCATACCATTCTCATCTTGCTCAGATCCTACATTCTTCTATATACCATCACTCTTGTCTCATCTATACAACCACACACACACAAAGAGCGATATCATTCCTTAGTGCATGGACCAATCCCTATAAAGCTGCTGAGTTCATCTGCCCCATGATGTCAGGCTCCATCTCTTGTAACAGTCTTTCAGACCAGGAGTGACGATGTGCAGTGTTGGATTGTTGCCTGCTGATGGCACCGTGGAACCTCTCTGGTCGCTGCTGAGCTTGTCTGGTTTCATCAAGGTTCATTCTCTGTTGGGATGATGGTCAGAGGGAAGCCAGGTCCAGTCACTGGTGACCTGAAGACATCTAGTTGGTGGTCTATAAGAGTGCTACATAGCAGGCAACAGCATACAATTGAGTTCCTTGGCTGTTTTCCTCTAAAATCAAATCCCCTTGAGGTATACATCGGACTTCCCTGTCTTCCCACATTACTCACCAAATATAGCTGGGTCCCTGAGCAAAAGCAATCCCACGAGTGGGTTTGCCTTTATCTGAAGCAGGAATAATCCAGACTGTCTTC
>JBCJKH010031353.1:0-10553 GCA_039877255.1 Loriculus beryllinus | reverse complement strand
GGGAAGGAATGCCATCCAGAGGGACCTTGACACGCTTGTGAGGTGGGCTGATGCCAACCTCATGAAGTTTAACCATGGCAAGTGCAAGGTCATGCACCTGGGCCAGGCAATCCCAAGCACAAATACAGGCTGAGAGGAGAATGGTCTGAGAGCAGCCCTGAGGAGAAGGACTTGGGGGTGTTGGTTGAGAAGAAGCTCAATGTGATCCAGCACTGTGCTTGCAGCCCAGAAAGCCAACCGTACCCTGGGCTGCATCAAAAGGAGTGTGACCAGCCGTTCAAGGGAGAGGATTCTTCCCTTCTACTCCACTCTTGTGAGACCCTACCTGAAGTGCTGCACTCAGCTCTGGGGCCCCAGACATAAGAAGGACATGAACCTGTTGGAGCAAGTCCAGAGGAGGCCCATGAGGATGATCCAAGGGCTGGAGCACCTCTCCTATGAAGACAAGCTGAGAGAGTTGGGGCTGTTCAGCCTGGAGATGAGAAGGTTCCAGGGAGATCTTAACAGCAGCCTTCCAGCACCTAACGGGGACGTATGAGAAAACTGGAGAACTTTCCTACAAGGGCGTGTAGCGAGAGGACAAGGCTTTGAACTGAGAGAGAGTAGATTTACATGAGGTGTTCAGAAAACAATTCTCCATCGAGAGGTTGGTGACACATTGGCACAGGTTACCCAGACAAGTTGCGACAGCCTAACCTCGAGTCCCTCTCAGCACACACACACCGGCATCCGCCATCCGCCACCCGCCCCTTCCGCCGGCGGGTCCGCCTCCTGCTCCCGGCAGCCCGCGGCCGGCATGGCGGCCCCCAGTGCTTAGGGCGCACGTGTGAGTGTGGGTGTCGGTGTAGGGCTGTGGGGTTTGGGACTGCCCTACCGGTACCGCTGCCGCCATGAAGAGCAAGTCCTCAGCCCACAAGTCGGGGAACACGCACCGGGTGAGTGCCCGCCCGGTTCCGCAGGGTCTCCGCGGCTGGTGGCCGGGGGAAGCGTCTTGGGGTTTTTATCCTCGGTGTTAGTTCAGTAGTAGTGCCCGGCTCCCAGAGAGGTGCTGGCGGAGGAGGCCAGAGGCGGGTGGTGTGGAGCCGTGTTGGGTTCCTTGGCCGAGACACCGGCCCCGGCGAGCGGGTTCTCCTCTGTCCCGGATCGGGGACAGCAAGCACGCCACAGCCATAACGTAGAAAATTACTTGATTTAACAAAAAAGTAATATCCAGTGTGGGTATAGCCTAGGCGCTGTTTCAGGAAAGACAAGAGCTGGGCAGTTCGTTGAAATCCGGTAGATCTCATAGAATCACAGAATGACTTGGTCTGGAAGGAACCTTAAAGATCCTCGGGTTCCTACCCCCTGCCGCGGGCAGGGGCACCTTCCACTAGACCAGGTTGCTCCAAGCCCCTGTGTCCTACCTGGCCTTGAACACTGCCAGGGATGGGGCAGCCACAGCTTCTCTGGGCAACCTGTGCCAGTGTCTCACCACCCTCATAGTAAAGAACTTCTTCCTTATGTCTAATCCAAATCTATTCTCTTTCACTATAAAGCCATTATCCCCTGTCCTGTCACTACATGTCCTTGTAATTCCTTTGCATCTTTTTGACTGTGTTGTGAAAACTTGTGGGTTGCGAGTCTTTGTTGTACAGAGCAAGGGGGGGAGAGCTTTGTTCATGGGCATTTTAAGCAGGTTTGGGTTGGGGTTTTTTTGCCTTAAAACTTGTAAATAGTAAATAAATGAACTCATAAATCTGTAAATAGTAAGACTGTGTACAGATTGATGGGTACCGTGTGGCAGCCTGTCTTTGAAAGTGAGGGTTTCTGTTGGCAGAGAGTGTGCTATTAAGAGTCCTGTTCTCAGAACTGAGCAACAAGTATGTCCTTTTGTTTTACAGTTTCTTACCTTTTCGGAGCGCTTAAGCAATGTTAATATCGATATTATTCATCGAATTGACAGAACAGGAAGCTATGCTGAGGTGAGAACAGTAGTCATGGTCATTTTCTGAAATCACGTCACAAGTAGCTACACTAATGAAAGATTCCCATAAAACATTTATTCAGGAGGAATTTGGAAAGAAGCTCCTGCAAGAGTGGCCTTACCTGGAGCTTTATTTAGTGCTCTGTTCCCTTTATTCTTCCACCTACTTAGCAGTATTGTAATAGGGACTCTTTGGCAGCCACCGTTCTGATGGCTCCCATGTGTTTCTAGGTGTTTCTGAGCATGGAATATGCTGCTGTGGCAGTTGACAGTCCTAGGTCTGGACCTGCAAAGATTTACAGATGCTGAGCAGTTGCAGTATTCACAGCATATGTATAAAGCATGAACATGTGTCTTTATAGGTCATAAAGAAGAGTCATTTACGTGTATCCTATAGATCAAAAAGAAATCCCAAAGCATTTGTGCTGGCTGGGTTATGGCTCAGCATCTTATATTATCAAAGCCAGTCAACAGAGGTCTAAAAAGCAATTACATAAGTAAGTCCTGTCACCAGATAATATTTTCATATGTGTTTTAAGCATAGAAAGCAAATTCTTATTTTCAGGGAAGTTCCATAGCACTTTTTGAAATGAAGTCATCCAGATTTGTTGAAATATTCTCAAAATGTTTAAGGCATTTGATAGTTTTTTTCATTTGAACCTCTCATCTTTGCAGGCTACATTCATTACGGTTGGTAGCTGTTATCTTTGTTTTGACAGGAGGTTGAAACCTACTTTTCTGAAGGACTGCGGAAATGGAGAGAACTGAACCTCACTCAGCATTTTGGTATGTCATTTTTATTCAGGTTTCCTGCTTGCCTTAAGATGTTAAAATTTAAAATACATTTCTTCTGCATCCAGAGCTCAGTGAGATATTTTCTATTGATTGTTTTTTGGACTGGACACTGGACAGCTATTGTTCTTTGACATCCTACATCCAGCTGGACTCATTTTCAGGGTTTTTCTTTTGTGTTTTGAACAGTGCAATTCTACAATGAAGTGGCCAACAAATGCCAGTCCTTCAATCAGCTGGTCTATTACCAGAGTGCCATTGTGCAAAGCTTGAAGACACATTTGCAAGTTGAAGGCAGTCTTGCTTACCAACCCCTATTAGAGTAAGTATATGATAAACAAAATGTAGTCAGAAGTCCTGATGGTATTAAAAGTAAGCATGACTCCTGTTGTGAGTGTTCTTTCTTTTTACTATACCTGAGGGAAATATAGTAGTGGTTTTGTTTGATGTTAATTATTTATGTCTTCTTGTTTAAATGGTTACCTGCTTGGTTTTTAAAAAATCGTAAGACTTTTGCCATCCACAGCCTCCTGACGGCTTCTCACTTAAACAAAAGTGGGAAGTAAATGTGATGCTGTCTTTCTTTGCAAAGAGACCGTGCTGGATTATGTAACATCTGACTGGTTTCTTCTTGTATTGTTTTTGCAATGCACTAACATTTGTGTATTTTCTGAAACACAGTCTAGTGGTGCAGCTGGCTCGAGATCTTCAAGCTGATTTCTATCCTCACTTTCATGAGTTTTTCCTGGCCATCACCAAGTTACTGGATACACAGGACACAGACCTGCTGGAATGGGCTTTCACCTCTCTTTCCTATCTCTACAAATACTTGTGGAGATTGATGGTGAAAGACATACACAACATATACAGGTAAAAGTTGTGTTTAATAACTGGCTTGATCAGCAGTCATTAGATGCTTTAGAAATGTAAATGCTTAATGTTTAATACTTGTTAGCATGCTTTCCCATCTTTCTGAGAGACTGAGCCTTTTTATCATACACAGATACATTTTAGGTCCTACTGACTTTTATGGGCCATTGCACTGGAGGAGGAATGTGGGTTGGGCTGCAGATTTGGGCTTTCAATCTGCTTTCTTCCTGTGGGAATTTGGGAGGAAGCATCCAGTTCAGCTGAGTGAACAAAGCTCAGAAAGACACTGGATTCTCAGAGTCATCTTGAAAATCTTTGACCAAGTCTAAATTCAACACAGGTCTCCTAAGTATCTGTCAGGTACCTCTGTCATAGTTATATCATTTCTGTCGTTCCTAGTTGCAGACTTGTTGGTTTATGACATTGAATGAATTTCTTGAGTCTTTAATCATTCCTTTCCCAGTATTTTCCCCCTTATGTTTTTCCTCTCTTGCTGTCTGTTTAGTGAGAGCAGATGAGATACGCAGTTTTGTATGCTTTGAAACTCCTTACCACAGGATGTTGTAGATGTAGAAGGTCACTCAGTTGGAGGGAGTTGCCAGATACATAGGAGGCACTGCTGGCTTGAGGAGTCCCTGAGCTGTAGGTGGTTGAAGGCTGATTTACACGTGCTTGTCTTGTTTTTAAACATTTCCCAGGCATCTGCTTCTGACTGTTTTAGACTGATCACTCAGCTGGATGGACCTGTGGGCTGACCTAGTATGACTGCTTGTTCAGTCTTACATTGCTGTAGTAGCAGTGCTCTTTTTTTTGCCAGGTGCGATATCCATATTGCTTCTTCCCAGTTTTGATTGGATCAGATGGAGCAGAAGAGGGGTTACAGATTTCCTCCCCAACCCAGCGAAAGCTGTCAAGCACATTGAAAAAACTTCTGCTTGGTTGTGAATCTCAGGCACCGCTCGCTCTGCACTGAATGTGTGGTGAGCCACGTGCAACTGTTACTGATACTTACCAGCAGCATGCAAATATTTGTCACCCCTGTAAATTGTATATCTTTAGAAACTTTTAAGTGCACAGGAGAGCCTGTGGCTTATTAAATCAGTTTTGGTTTATTTTCTGCTGCTGAGTATATATATTGAAAATTTTATGCTGCATTTGAATCTGTGTGGATCCAGAGACTTCAGAGGTATTTCTGAATGTGGCTTAATTTGCCTGATGTTACCATTTAACCTTCTTTGTAAAACTCTGTTCTTTATCCAGGGAAAGTGGAAAGCAATTGAGTCGAGGAAGGTATTTACCTTCCTAGGACGACAGATTCTTAGTGTTTGTAAAAAGTGGCAATGTAAACTGAAAAAATTTTGAACTCGGTGGCAATTCCTGCATTGCCTTTAAGAAAGTGGATTATTTTGTATCTTTGTAGCCTGTACAGCACCCTGCTGGCTCACCACAAGCTTCACATCAGAAACTTTGCTGCCGAAAGTTTTGTCTTCCTAATGAGAAAGGTAAGTGAGGTGTTTGTGCTTTGAAGCTATCTCCAGTCTGTGGGTGCTTTTGGATTCAATGTGTAATGTTGGGTTTTCACCAAAGAAGGGTTAACAAGGCCTGAAGTGGCATCCAGCATGTCATTTTTAGAGAGTATTTTACTGAGAATGTCACGCACTTTGTATCAGCAGTGGTAAACAGAGGTCTTGGTGTGCTCTGTTTTAAGAGCAGTTAAACCACATGGCTGTGGTTGGTTTATCTAAAATGACTAGAAATGGTAGGGTAATGTTGCAGAAGGGAGGCTTTAGTCTGTAAGTGCATATTTGCTCACTGACTTTTTCATGAATGCTTTAAGGCCTTTGTAGAAAAATTCTCATGGCAACCTTTTTGCATTCCTGAAAATCAAAGTATATAGTGTTCCCAGGAATATCAATCAAGATCACAGAGCAGCTTTTCATGGAGTGAGGAGAGGGAGTAGTAGTTGTTTGTTTTTATTTAGTCAAAATATACAAAAGCCAGGATTTCTGAGACTGGCTTGCAAATCTGAGTATCCTCATTTTTGTCTAAGTTGAGAGACCTTAATAAAGCAAATGTGTTTGGTTATTTTCAGAAAATGCTGAACTTCAGGTTAAAGCCTCAGAAATGGAGGGCTTTAAAATCTTGGTCCAGAAGTCCTTGCAGTATTTCCGAGTTACAGTTTTGGATTACTTGATTCTCTGATCAGGTGCTGCACGTCACTTTCCACACCAGTGCAGCAACGTTTGTGTTTCATTTGGGGTCAGTTTAATGGTGCATTTATGCACATGTTTAAAATCGTAAGAATAATCGAACCCACGTATTTTAGCTGCAGTGACCTAAGTAGACTTGTGTGCATCTTTGGGACAGAGGTGCTGTAGTAACTGAATAGCTGATAATTTTCCTGCTTTCAGTTTCCCTCTGTGGTTGCAGAAATAATGAGTTTGAACTGTTATGGGAAGGAGGGACTCAGGGAGTAACTTGGTGCTGTGGAGCCAATTAATTGCCTCTATCCATCTTGCAGCTTTGAACAGAAGATAACCATTCTTTTCTTTTTGTGGTGGAAGGTATCTGATAAAAATGCAATCTTCAATTTAATGCTTGGTGACCTGGGGGAGCATCCGGAGAAGGTGGATGGTGTAGGACAGCTACTTTTTGAGATGTGCAAGGGTGTTCGAAACATGTTCCACTCCTGTGCAGAGATGGTAAGGATAAGAAAACATTGTTGGTTTAAATGTTGCTGTAATGAGGCCTTAGGCAACGCTCCGTGAAACTATTGAGTGTTGTCTTGTTCACCTCGGTGGATGCTTGATGAAAAGCATGCTGTTCATTGCTTAACAGGATCTGCAGTCTGCCTCCTAAGAATATTCTTTGAGATAGAAAGGTTGTTTTTAGAAATTCCTGCATAGTTTTTTTGTATATTAAAATAGAACTGCTTGCTGATGGTTGAGATTTTAAGTCATAGCTTTTAGGTTTTTTTTCTGTAATCATTCTACAAAGAATCAAACTCACTGGAATACTTTTACAATATATGCACTAATTAATTTTAGGATGGCTAGATTTATTTTCTAAGTATAAAGAGATGATGTGCTCTTTTACTGTGCAGGCTATGAAGTTAATTCTGTCAAAGCTGGGGCCTATTACTGAAGAAGAAATTGAACTCCCGTGGGTTGCTGTAGGAGAAGCCTTTGAGCAGATGATCAGATCAGCTGTAGTGCATATCCATAAGGAGCATTTTGACATTGTCTTCAAGTGTCTGGAGGTATATTGGTGGTTTGTTTTTTTTGTTTGTTGGGGTTTTTTTTAATTCATCAGACTGAAAAAATCCTGTGCACTTGTCAAGAAAAATATTTGTTTATATCCTCTGGACAGAAAGGGATGCTAATGGGAGTATTCCAGAGCAGTTATATTTATGTATAGTGTAGTGATATGAGTAATCTCACAGAGTCCAGATCAGCATAATGATGCTTAAAAAAGTACTTCTGGTAATTCCTGTGAAAGCTGGGTGCTTCCATACCATGGGCCAAGTACTTTTACCTATTTTGTATGTAATCTGTTGGATTTTCAGGAGACCCTTGTGTGATGAGATATTTGTGTTTCTGTCCAAGCAGTCTGGGGTGTGTGTTTTTCCATAATGGAAATCACACAGTATTTCTGCAAGGTTTGGTTTGTTGAACATGAACAGCATGTAGTTTGTTGGGCAGATGAGATGTCGATTCTTTAAAGTGACTTTCAGGTAACAATAAGTGAAACAGGGTCCGATAATTTCTCTGAAACATTGCTTTCCTTTTTTATTTAAACAGGGGTCACTCTTAGACTTGCAGAGGAAAATAACTAAGGCCAATTGCTGTATGGTTTCAGAGCAGATGCAGAGGATTCTGCAAGCCTATCTGATCCTAGTGGAACATGCACATGGATCCAAAATCTCACTGCCTGAAGATGTCTGTCAGGTAGGTCAGACTGTCACATTGGCTGTTGTGCCAGAGAACCATCAATTGGTACAAAAAGGTGTGGTCAGCTGAAGCACTTGTACACATTTCTGACGCATCATTTTGCTTAGGATTTGAGTGAACAGAGACCTTTATTCTGACTCTTGCTACCTCCCCAATCCACTGAGAATTTACCTCTGTACTATAATTCTGGTGTGGTCCTTTAAATAAGCAAGGCTGCTGCTTCTAGAGACTAGTTCCTGCTTACGTGGAGGAGACCTAGATCCCCATATCAGTGATTAGAACAGTTGTAACAGATACACATATGTTTGACCCCACTGGGTTAAAATGTAGGTTTAGTGCCTTCAAACTTCAACAGGACTATTAGGATTCATTTCTGTGAAATAGTTCTTTAGAAAACCATGTCCTCCTGCTCCAGGGACTGTGCAGGTCGTTCAGACCAAAAAATCACTGTCTTCATAGACGAATATGAGTTCTCTCTCTTTTGTTTCAGATTTTAATAAAAATGTTACAAACACCAGATCTCTCATCGTCTTGCTGCAAGACCCTGCTGAAGACTATTTCTTCGTTCCTGCTGGCAGAGAATGTTTTCTTGCCTGATTCTTTGACCAGGGGAGCTATTGAGAAGGTAACGAGAACTGCTGCTTACAGCAGAAATCCCAGAGTTTAAGTTACGTATAACAGACTGATTTCAGGACATTCTCCTTCATGCCAGGAAATATACTGTAAAGTTCCCTTAACGTTTTTGCACAGATAAGGGAGAAGCTGCCTAATGCTTTAGTTAATGTCTGTTGAGGTCTTGGGGACTCCTTGACTGTCTTACACAAACACTGTCAGTGTAGTAGTGCCACTGTGGCAGACATCTTTGCAATTAAAACTAGATTCTGATTCAGACACTAACAGCCTCTGTAGAGAATGGAGGGAGAACAGAGAAGGGACATGTTCTGCCTTAGGTTATAAAGTAGGTCATTGAGTTGGACTTAGTGAAAAAGGTATGTTTTTTCACTAAGTTGCTAAGCATTTAGTGAGCTTGGCTTAGTTTTGTGAACAAGGTTCAGGTAAGTGGTTTGATTTCAAAAGTGCAGTGGTAGGCACATTTCAGTACTACCATTGCTCCTGAAGCATTGACAGGATTACCTGTATACATGCCTATTAAATGCAGCCTTGCAGAGGTTAATAGGAGATGTTACTGTGGAGTCTGATTCTTCAGTTTTCTTATTGCATTATAATTTTGAACCATAGTTGTACTGTGCATGTAAACAGTATTTGAAAGAAAAGATGTAATGTGATTTACAATGGGAAAACAAGGCTGTTGCAGTTGTTTAAAAAGATAAATTTCACCTGGTCTTCAACACATCCTTAATTGTGTTGAAGTGAGATTGGTTCTGCCTGTGGCATGAGTCTAGTTTTGCTCAGGAGGACATGGTCCTTCAAACACTTGAGGGTTTTTTTGTGGGCTTGTGTTAAACTGGAGGCTTAAAGCTGTCCTTGTCTTCTGAAGGGCATGGAGAAGGAATATCTGGGTGCGTATTTCTGTGGTTCACATCTTGGCATTGAGGAGCACTGATCCTGAGTATCTCAAAGGGCTGTTCCTATCTTGGGCCCTTCAGAAGCACAGAGGTTGACTCTGACCATGAGGTAGTAAACTTTCTGCAATCTGCTGCACAGAAAAAATGCTGAATTGAAAAATCTTTTGGATCTAAGCTTTTTCGTAATGGTGTGTCTTAAGTCTTAGAATTTTCAGCTTACATTTTACACATCATATTAAAGGGGT
This sequence comes from Loriculus beryllinus, assembly GCA_039877255.1. NCBI lineage: Eukaryota > Metazoa > Chordata > Aves > Psittaciformes > Psittacidae > Loriculus > Loriculus beryllinus. Next base: position 1,207 of record JBCJKH010031353.1, on the reverse strand, counting down.
AGGTAAGCTGACTTTGCACAGAGCCAGCTTGGATCCAGCAGGGTTTGTTAAAAATGACTGTGCTTGTCTGTACTTGAACCATCACTGGAAATAGTACTGCTGTGTGTGCCTGAACTGACAAACCCTGCTAGCTGTGAACAGAGAGCTGGTCTGGATGGCTCAGAATTCAAAGCATGGTTGATTCATAAACCAGAAAAAATATCCCACGGGTAATGTAGAGTTTACTATGAAATGTTTCATGTTAATGTGTTCTTGTCAACATTTCATTTGCATCTTGCAGGTATTTGCAAGTGGATTTGAACGGCGCCTTCTTTTGGACTTCTCTGAAGCAATGTTTACAATGGAGCAGTTTGAGAGGGTACATGGAGCCTTTTGTGCATTAGTTTATTTTTGTTGCCAAAGGGAAATCCGTAGCATATTTACCTGCCTTGCAAGCTGAAGCATTTTTGTGTATTGCCATTGTGTTGAACTTTAATAGGTGATGAGGGTTGGAAAAAGGTGACAGATACCTGTATACTCACAAAGAGAAGCTTGTTTGTTGGGAATTGAAAGGGTAGCCTTGTTGTGGGTGGGGTGAGGAGGAGGAGTCCTGGAGAAGCTAAGTGGAAATGAAGAATAAGGGATGTCTGTAGGTCAGGCCTGGAACTGGTGACCTAGGAGAAATCAAATTCATGGAACAGAGTCAGAGGTGAAAGTGAAGTCAGGGATTGGGAATGTCCTGATGAGGCTAGATTTCAGGCAGAGTAAGTTTTTACATCAAATCACTGTACCTGCTGGGGTGGGAGGATGAGAATGTCTGTGTGCTGGCTGGTGTGTTGAGGCACCAGTACTGATACGTCTGGTGCTTTGCAAGTGCTTGTTTGTTGTTGTTTGGATTCCTGTGTGGCTGGTGTCATGTGATTTTGGATTTGATCATAATTGAAGAGACCTACCAATCCTTGACTGGTTTTTTGCCTTTTTTTTTTTTGTGTCTCTTCAGCATTTTCTTCCATACTTTCTGGCATATGTTGAGCATTGCTTCTATGGCACAGATGCCCTTGCAAAGGATGAGGCAATGGCAATTCTGGCTAAGCTTATTCTGGTGAAAGCAGAGCCTCCTACCATTGGTTCAATGCCATTTGAAAAGTATCCTCTCATTTTCACTGAATCGTCTGTCAGGTGAGACTTCTCTAGTTTAGCAAACACTGGATGTGTCTGCATGGCTGCA
>JBCJKH010031351.1:0-22961 GCA_039877255.1 Loriculus beryllinus | reverse complement strand
ATTCAGCGTGATCAAATTGCAAAGCAATTCGTGTCATTGAAATGACCCATGAACGACAAGATGGAAAGAATAAAACATAATGAGGAACTTCCTATCCATTTAAAGTAGACTTATTTTGGCAGGACTTTCCAATATGTCAGTGATCACAAGGCTAAGATTTCATCTTTTTTTTTTAATGTTTTCTCTCTAGAGCAGTATCCAGCATATGGTACTGTTTATTTACTGGACCATAATGCTTCTATTTATGCTAAGAAAGTATCCAATATTTTGCATTTCTTCTCACTTGCATTTGAGCTGCCATCCAAAGGTACAAGCTTTTTTTACTTGTGAGTGCCTAATTCTCTGAATAAGCTTGTTCTCCGTGTTTATAAATTCTTGTGTCAATGTGATGCATATTTATTCTGAGTCTAATCAGGCACATTTCTGAGGTGAAGGTTTTACTTTGTGAGACAGTGATTCCTGTTCTGTTTCAGTCTCTAAGTTGCAAGTATTTTATGTCTTTGGAGTAACTCCTTCATGTAGCTCTTTTTCACTATGTGAATGCAAATACACTGTGGTCCCTGTCAGAATGGAGAGAGTGAACTGTGATGTGTTGCTTCTCTAAATTGCTTAGAAATGAGAGATGAAACTTCAAGAACACAGTTTTTTCTCTATCAATGTCTAAACCACCACTTTCAAAATGTTTTTACCTTATGCTGAACTACCTTGAGTCACATTTTGGCATATCCTATAGAATAGGTCATGTCTTAATCATTCCTTGCTAAATTTGTTAGGTGTAGACTGTGTTATAATTATACTCTTGCAAATTCAGTGTAGCAGAACTTTATTTTTTGAAGAAGAATTCAGTCATATTTCCGCTCATATTCTTTCCTGAACTCTCTATTTCTTAAACCAAAAAGAATGATCTGCAATTTCATTTTATCCCAGCTTTGTGTATCAATATTCTTTGATATTTGCTCATTTTAAGAAAGATCACAGTGAAAACCTAGCTTCACTATGGCAAAAGAAAATAATTCAGCTGACCAATAAGGACTTAATTCCCACAAAGGCAGACTTCAGCTTCTCTGTGCAGCATAGTCCTTCTAGAAGATAATCATCCAATTAGCTTTTGCAAGTGGCTTTGGCTACTACCATGTAGGATGGGGAGGGGGGATGGGGTGCTGTGACCTGACAGTGTCTGTTCTGGTAATTCTGAGTCTTTTAGTAAAATGGCAAACACTTACTAAAAACTTTAATTACATTTGCTGTAGCCTGGCTTCCTACAGAAATGAGACTTAAATGCTCCTGCTGTTTTTTAGTCCGCTATGACTATTTTGTGCATTTGTTGGCCAATTTCAAACTGCGTTTGTAGAAGAAGGGTTAAAGTCTCAAAGATGTGTCTCATGCTTCAGAACTCAAGATGTATATACTTCAGAAGGTTAGATGAGCCTTTCTGTATCTGTAATCCAGTTTCGCTGTTGAGTGGCGCTAACTTGTATTCTCTGTAGTGAGCTACCTCAAATAGTGAATGTTTTGGGGCTATATTTTTTATTCCTGACAGATTATTCCATTATTAATGTTTTCTGGTTTCCCTTTTTGTTTGTTTCTTCTGTTTGTATTTAAGGGATTACCCTCATGTTACAATTTCACAAGATTTTTTAGATTCTAAATTCTACCAGCCAGGAAGTTGGGGGTATTACTACCTCTTTCAGTAAACCCCAAAGCTTTCCTCCATTCAAGCTAATTGTACCAACACTGCCTTTACATTAATAACAAATATTCTGAGTATGTATTTTTTTCCTATTTATTTATTTTATTTTTTTCTATTTTCCATTGCATAAGAAAGCCTGAAATATTTTGGGTTTTCTTCTTCTTTTTCCCATCTTTCCACCTTAGCTTTTCTTAGGTGTTTTTCTACTCTAGAAGATAGATGGCTATTGCTGCACCACTGTGGGCTATCATGACCACAGCCATGCTTAGATATATATGAGGTAGATTTAGTCTACCTCTTGGCTATTTATTTGGGATCTGGTTATTGGGGAAAAAGCAGTGGTTTCTAAGAGAAAAACAATGAATGCAGAGAACTATGCGCACCCAGTAAACACTTCAAGGATTAACACAGAGATAAGGATGTTTATGGAGACAGTATATCTGAACAACTGGATGAAATAGAAGATTCCTGTATACTAGCACATAATTTCATGATAATGCCGGATTATGCTTTATGAGGGGATGTATTGAAGATGTGCTTGATTTAAACAGTGTTTAAGCTTTAATAAGAGTACTTAGTGTGCTTAATGTATATATTGTCCAGGAACTGAGAGAGGTTAATCCTTCAAAGAGCACAAAAGCAACATAGGTTTCTGTTTGCTGTTTCCTCACACAAAGCAGAATAATATCTAAAACTTTTGGAGGGACATGTCCCCATATCACTGTAGGTAATAAATACTGTGCATTTCTTACAGTTCTAGATCTGTAAATCTAAAATCCTGCCAGATGTCAGTAAAGCAGAGCCTTAAATATCATGATTGTCAAGAACAATAATTCTCGTCTGAAGAAAAAGCAATATGTACTGCAGGTTTGCTCTTCCAAATCTAGTATATCTAGTGCATCTAATGCAAAAATCCATTACTGGTTCAGTTGCCACAATCAGCTGTAACTAGCATGTGGAGTAAGGGATCTGGAAAAAATCCATGGTCCTGCACTGGAATGCAGTAATTGCCAGCTCCTTTCTGGGATCTGGGACCATATGCATGAATCTATCACAGCATGAAACTTAGATCTATGCGGCATAACTAGCCTGTTCTAGTTATTTCAGATGCCCTGAAACAACCCCTCTCTTTCCCAAGAAAATTATTTTTATATATTGGTATATAACTGTGTTGGGAGAGGGAAAAATTCAAATGGATGATATATTTTGAACTGTAGGAGAATAACTATTTCCATGGTCAGTTTTCTTGTGAAAACAGTTCCGAAGAAGCTGTATGGAAAGTAGGTAAGTCAATAATTGTGAGAAAGATGCGAAAGGAAATGAGTGAGTTAAAAGAATATGCTCCATAGCGAAAATAAGAAAGAGTAGGCGTCCATGTAGGCAGTTTTGTTGATGGCAAAATGCTACGTGTTCTTATTTTACTGTGGGCTTTTTCATGATGGAGGAATGGATGTTCTGCACAGTTTAAGCAATGTCATTCTGTTTTCTGCTGTAACATTTTTTTTTCTTTGTGTGGAAGGAATCATAAAGGCTTTGATATATTCTTTAGTAATGAAACTGTACAATGGGAAACTCTTATTTTGAGAGTTCTTGAATTGCACAAACCACTTTTTCTTTTTCCTGTCTTGTATTGCCTGAGATACATCTCGCCCTACAGGTGATGTAACTGTTGTCATGGGTTCTTTCTTGCAAGGGTTCTAAGTTTTTAAATAGTAAATTAAGAACCCTCTTGGTTCCTGGTTTGGTTCTGACCTCATCTCCAGTCTGTATACCCTGAACCCATCATCCATACACACATCACCTTTGTCACACGTGCTCTGGATTTACACTGGATGTAAATACAAAATGGTCGAGGCAGAGAGGTTGACAGTGGTAGTTGCACTCATTGTGACTGTGACCAACAGCCTTACCTCTATGCACAGGAAAGGGTGCTACAGTTTTAGAGGTTTGAATACATATATATCCTTCTTTTATCTAAAGTAAATTCTTAAACTCAGATTTCCCTCCTCCCTCTCAACTTTCAGCATGGGCCATGCTACAAGTACTTTTGACTGATGAAAACTGTCCTGAAAAGTGGCACTGTAAGTGCTTGTATGTGTTCTTAAGATTTTAGTAGAGAAATGTAACTTTGGGGCCACAGTCCAAAGCTCACAATGATTGAATAAGTGCACAGACTGTCTGTCTTTTGGTGTAAAGCTAACCCAATACATTAGTGAATTAGAACTTTAGAATAAATTCTATAAATTGTATTGTAATTCTGAGACTCCTTAAACTTACCTGTGAACATCCATGTCACAAAGCTTCATGTGATCCATGCCTACATTGCTGGGACTTTGCTGGCTGTGCTTAGTTTTGCAGTCAGTTCAAGGTGAATGCAAGAGCTAAGCCCTTCTCATTTGAACTGCCCTAGAATTTATTTCTTAGCTCACTGTCAGTAAGCTCCAGTGTGTGTGGGGAGCGCTATTCTTAATCCACCAATGTGTTTGACTTAAAACTGCATGTGGTCTCTGTGTCTGTTCTATTCGGTGGAAGACCTCAGGTGTGGATGAAGTTTTCCAGAAGGGGCCGTGCATGTGTAGAAGGCACTGAAGATGCACAAGCAGTTCAGTGTTTGTTTATAAACCTCAGAGATGTTGTTAGGTCATGGGGGAAACTTCCATGTGCTACCCTGGCAGAACATAGTTACTGGCTTTGTGATATTGCCAGTATTGGTAATTGCTGTAGAATCTTGACAGACTGACACTTTGGGTGCAGGATTTACTCTCTGCATCACAGTCCCTAGCAGTTTTTTGGATGCCAAGAAATGGCTATGCATTTGAAGCAAGGGAATTCTTATTGTGTATGCATGCAATGTTCTCCTCATTTTTGCCAGTGAGATGGCTAAGGCAATAATGTAGGTGGTTACTATTGCCCTGTGAGTGACTATTAATAATTTCCCCTATGTGAAAAACTGTCAGGTAGTTCCTGATCTTTTTCCCTCTTTTTTTCAAGTAAGTATTTTTGGTAACCTTAGCTGAGACGTTATGGTTCATTGACAGCAGTATGGTTCCTTTGGAAATATGGTCTTGCACACCCACTCACAGTTCTCTGACTGCAGATCCCCTGGTTTGTTCCTGCTCTTCTCTCCTTGCTAGCAAGGACTCTTGTAGTGCCACATCTGTCCCATTTGAAATAGAGGCAGTTGTGCAAGATCAGATGCTTTCTTGCTTGACATTCCTTTACAGAGACTTCATCCCACTCGTTCTAGAGTTTTTAGCTCTTCAGAGTTTTTAGAAGCATATCCCAGAATCAACTTCTGTGCTGTATCAAAGCTTATAGATCACATTGGAGCATTATATACTGTGATTCTCTAGTTAGTTAATATCATTCTGTATTGCAGTATCTAAGTTTGTTTTACTTAGGTGAGCAAGATGTTGGAGAAATGGTGCCAACCTTGTGACTTAAGACTTAAGTGCTCTTTAAATTGCTGAGCTCAAGAGGACTGTGGGAAATGAGTTAAAGAAAAATACTGTCTTATAGAGCTCTAGAGGAGCACTGAACACTGTCAGCCCTTGGTTCTGTCATCTGGGCTTCAAACTGGTTTGGGTAGTACCTATGCAGATGTGAAAACGGATCTTTAACCTATAACCATAACAAGCAGAATTTCAAAGCGAGCTCTATATCTGAGATTTCTTTTCTGCATGCTGTTAGTAGTATTTGTGCTAATAAACAGCTTAGAATTAGAAATATTGGTCTCAATGGGACTTCCAGGTTAAAAGAATGTTTCTAGCAATGTATAGTTTCAAGCAAATCAATTAAACATCAAAGCTTCATTATTTAAGCAGTTCAATTAAATTTTGCACTTCTTTCTCTGGTTTTGTAAAGTTGGAGTTGATGGGAGAATGCTGTAGCCTTCATAGTCAAACACACATAAACTTTCTTTTTATTGAAAGGAAATACCCCCACATTTCTAATAACATTGTGTTGCATGGGGGCCTTAACCTGCAAGATGTGGCCAGACTTGTATATTTGGATAATCTTGCCTTGGGTGTGCCTGGAGTGAAGTTGTTCAATACATTTCAAGATTGATGCCACCTTCATTGTAGATGTAAGAGACATCTATAGTCTGCAAGTTGGACTGGAATTTGACACTGCTTCTGTTCTGGAGTATAGGTGTGGGGAATAAGTCTCTGTACAGAGATTTGTTTAATCTTTTAATGTCAGGGGAGTATGATCTGCTGCTTCTGTGTTTGGAATGCTCACTGTGGAAGTATGTTAAGGGGACAAAGCTATCACCTTGTTCTTGATAATGCAGAAAGCAGAGTTTTCAAAACTGGTTCTTGTTTAGTTATCCTTCTGCTTACCCACATGGCAAGAAAGGAATAAATTTTTTTCTCATCCTTCTACATGACATACTGACACAGTGAGAAAATGCCATGTTCATAATGTTGAGCTGTACATAAATTGAAGCTCAGCTTTATATTTTCTAACACAGCTAAAACTCATTGTGTTTTTTGGTAAGTAAAAATTATATTCAGATGTTTCATGTCTCCATACATAATCTGCATATTATTTTATACTTCATTAATAATTCTTCTCTTCTTATTTCATAGCATGATTTCTCAGTTATTGAAGTTTTCTTCTGTTACTCATGAAGCACGCAACCCTTCTGTGTAATTTGAATTTCAGCTTTTTCTCATACCTATGTCATTTGACATGTCCTTTTTACATTATTGATGCTTTTCCTCCATTGAGGTTATCTGTCTCTGTAATATGGAATATACATTTCCGTCTGCACAGAACACCTGTATGTGAATTAGTGTAATACACAGTTATTAATATTAATGTCTTCATATTATGCAATTTTAATAATAAATGTTAATATTAGTTCAAATCTACCCATAAAATGCCAAAGAAACACATTTTCAATAATTTTTATTGCTTTAAAACATGGGATTTATCTTTCTAAATTCATCAGCTTTCTACTTGAAAATTGTATCATGTTGGATGACTTTAAATTCATGGAAAATTTAATAGTGAGCTACATAGTTCCTAATTTCTGATTTTGCTTTTAGTTAGCTTACTGCTAACTTCCTTACTAGCTTTTTTTTTTTTTTTTTTTTTTTTCTGAGTGAGTGCAACCATCTTTCTAAATTTTAGATGTTACAAGTATTTATTCAGCTTTGAAGCTCAGTTTGAATCTCAGTTTACGTGCTGAGTCACTTTTTAGTGCCAGGTTTTCCCACTGTTTGTATTGTTTGCTTCATGGACATATAGATTAGCTTTCTTTAGCTTGGGATCAATGCTAAAACCAAGTCTTTGAATCTATCAAAACAGCATTTATCAACAATTATCTTTAGACTTTCCTACTGAATCTGCGACCTCATTGTGCAGTAGTTTATTTGCATATTGTCCCTGCCCATGGCAGGTGGGTTGGAACTAGATGATCTTAAGGTCCTTTCCAACCCTAACTGCTCTGTGATTCTATGATTCTATGATATGATATACACAAAGCCCTAGGTGAATGGAGCTTCTGAGATGTTTCGGCACCTGCCTCTTGTACAATTCATCCCAATGACCAGGTATGGCACAGGATTCCTGTTTCTTTCTCTCTCCCAGACTGAGCTGCTTTAAAATGAATTGTGTTATGTGAACAACCAAGTCAATGCTGAAATTGCTGATAGATTTGAGACAATGTACAATATTGCAACTTTTGAAATATGTTCAAAAGCTATCATATCTAGCTGCTATTTTTCTGTTTTAAATTTGAAAGATTGAAAGTAACAGATTAATTGCTGAATATGGTGGGAAACAAGATAATTATCTTCTGCTTCCTTTTCATGTTGCTTTTACACTTTCACAAAGGGCAGCTTTCTGTGTTTCAGATGGTACAGTAAGGCATGAAAATCTTGGCAACAAAAGTCTCCACAGAAAGCTTGGATACAAGGCAGGTTGCATTAAATGTAGTGTTTACATTGCATTCTCACGGTGCAGAAACAGTGTCTAATTGATAGGTGCATGGCATGGTGGAAGAGATAAAGGGATTCACATTTGGCTCATTCCCATTAGAGAATAAAATCTCTGATCTATTTGTATGTGATAGTTAAACAATCTAAGGGCTTTGATTGCCAGTCATTAAACATGCTATTCTCTTCCCTTCTTCCCATAGGTTTGTATTCTTCTCTCCTTTGGCTAAAAAGAGGCCATTATTTCTTTTTTCCTGTCATCATGGTTTGTTGGTTTTTTATATAAAATATTTAAGTAAAATAGATGTAAACTCTTTTCCTTTGAGGCGTCTCATTGTTTCCCTTATGAAGAGCTAAATCAGTGGAAGAACTTTCTACTAAACTATAGCCTTAGCTTTGTACGGAAATAATTAGCATTTGAAGCCAAGATACCATGTTTATGGTCTATTGGCCTTATTTGGCTTTGGGAATGCCATGTCTCTATTCGTGGTATAGTCGCTGTTCTCTGAATCTTTCAATCTGTGAACTGGATATAACAGAGAAAGGCATCCTAGTGCCCAGAGAAAATGTGATGATCTGAAGCTGCATCTCTTTGAGCTGCATTTTATCACTTTCCCTGTGTATACAGTATCAATAGACACAGTGTAAAGAAAACAACTAGTGATAATGAAATTCAAACTATTTGTATACATATATAATTTTTTTGCATGATGAACATTTATTGAGATGATCTTCAAGGTAACAACCCTTTCAATATAGCCAAATCTAGAAACAACAGGTAATGAAAGAATGTGATACAATGGCAAATTCTAATGATGAATTCTTAATCTTTTCTTCTGGTTATAGCTGATTTTTTATTATTCCTGTCCTTGTTTCTTGCATTGCCCAAGGCCAGGCCCAGAGCGCCTTTGAGCAACCTGGTCTAGTGGAAGATGTCCCTGCCTATGACAGGAGAATTGTAACTAGATGATCTTTAAGGTTCCTTCCAAACCAAACCATTCTGTGACTCTATGAGTCTATGGTATTTCATGCTGTGCTTGATTTCAAAGAATACTGTTATTGTATTTGGCAATGTGTTTACAATACGTGACTTGGGTCAAAAAGTGTCTTCTGAAAAGCTTAATCCAGTTCCCTGATCCATTTTACCACCTATGATCTTAATGTGCTGCTTTTTATGCTGTCTTTCAGCACGCAGGAGTGAACTAAACTCCTTTCAGTATTCCATTAATGCCAGTGCTGGTCAGTTGGCAGATGTTACCGAGTGACCGACACTCACCCTGGTCCCCGCTGATCCCCAAGTGCCATATGTGTCTGCAAGACAGGTGGCTAAATGCAGGGCTCTCAACTGGGGAAGCCCAGCTCTCAGTGGATGCTCTCTAAGAGATGAAGACATTTATAAGATGGATGAGCATTCCTGTCAGTAGGTTTTTAAAGGGAAAGGAGGCCACTGAGATAATAACTCAACTTAGAATTTGAGACCTAAAGCATCTTTCAGTATCCTCTGCATTCATTCATTCACTAGCTTTCAGTTAGGCATCTGCTTTCTCTGTGAATGCTCTAGCATCAAAGAATTTACTGATTTCTTTAGTTACCTAATTACATTGACTAATTCCCCTGCATGAGGAATCTCTTCTTAACAAGACTGTGACTATGGCTATGTATCAAATATAATGTGAATAAAAATACAGCTTCTGTGTTATAAATATGATTTAAATTAGGCAATAGTTTATTTTTAGGTTGCTGATTATATTGAAGATCAAGTTGTTAAACAAAAATGTTCTTTGTGCTGTGAGAAATTTTTATAATGAAATTGTACTCTCATCACTGTGTTGAGCAGGGAATGTACTGGCAGTCGTATCTGGGTTAGGCTCATTAGAAGCTTCTAAAGCAGGATTACATAAGCGGGATCCTATCTCCTCAGGTTAAATATAGCTCTGTAGTTTAGTCTAATATGTGGCTACCACAAAATCACCCGATATTGACTGCCAGTAGTAGGCTGACTTGTTCACCTTGTCAGTGCTATGCTTAAAAATGAAACAGTGACAATATGAATAAAATTCACATGTGAATCTTTCATTGAATTAATTGTGATTTTAATGCTGTTATTTAGTTGGGTTTTTTTGTTGTTTTTTTTTTTTTTTTTTTTTTTTAATCTAAACTAAGCTGTTAACTAGTCAGATCAGAATAAACTTGAAATATGCACAGCATACTTTTCATTGATCTATTTTTTTCTTGAATTGAGTTATATAAAGAATTTTTTTTTCTGTTTTAGGCTGTAATCTTGGAGGGTGCTTCCAGAAAAGTACATATAGTGCTAGCTATAAAAGAAAATATATCTGAATTTGGTGCAACGCATTCTATTTCCATTGACTTGAAACTTGTTTCAAAACCCTTAGCTGGAAGGCAAACAAAAGAAACCTGAAAAATTGGAAGGCTTTATTTTCAGATCGTTTTTATCAACACTTCTTATTTAAAATAAATTTTCTTAATTTTCCTTCTTTTTCTTTCTTTTTTTTTTTTTTTTTTTTTTTGCCAGGCACAGAGCAGCCTGGAAAGGACTTGTGAAAAATCACATATTCTCTTAGTTAATAAATAAACTTTAAACAATCTTGGCTTTTTGTTTCCTTCTCAGAAAAACATCTTCTCAGATGGATCTGTAAATACTGTTGATACTTTCTTTGTTTCTTCTTGAATTTTTGTTATTTGGAGCAAGGACTACCCTGGTCTATTAATTTTAGCTTTGTTGTCAAGGCAATAAATGTGATAATGCATCCAGTATGTTCTAGCATGTGTTAAAAGTATTGTAGACAGGCGACATATGCTTTAACAAGATGCAGCATTGCTAGTTTGAGCCTGGCTCTCCTTGAGCTTTTTATCAGTACCAGCTTAGGTGATTTTATAGATGATGGTTTTTTTCATCTGGACAAGACTCGTGCAATATTGTAACAGCTGTGGTGTTAGATTCCTGTAACACCTAGATAAAGACAGAGTGCTTATGTGATGAGCAGTGCCATTTTCATAGCTAAGTTCTCTTGAGCATTTCTAGAATTCCAAGAAATAAGCAATCATTAATGCAATTAATAAACTGTTTTGTCCAGATAAGTTTGAATTTGCTTGCTTTTCAACTCATACAGTACCTGATGCTCCCCTTAGCATATTTGGTTATATGTTTAATACTTTGATAGATAATCTAGAAAGAGGTACTGTAATAATAACTGTTTTCTCACAAATTTTTATTTTACAATATGTGAATTAAATCAAACTGCCTCTATATCCTGTAAGAGATTCAGCACCTCTCTTGCTAACTAGATATTTTGCAGGTGTTACTATATAAATAACTTCTATAAGAAGTCATTTTATCTAATTTATCTTTCAAATTATTTACAGTACAAGATTTACCAGAAATGTGATTTGTGGCTTAGTAATAGCGGAGTTGCAAAATCACAAACTTCATATAAGTTAGAAAATGTGGAGAGGAGCTGTAAGAGAGTGGTTTTTAAGGCCAGCAGTGACAGGGCAGCTGTATTTCTGTCTGGAATTTCCCAGGCAGAAGAATGTGCAGAAGATGTTCTGCACTGAATTGCTATTGCACACCCTAGGTGGTTACTAACTGTGTCAGATTTACTGTTCATGGGCAGTAATTTCTTTGTTCCTCGAAGTCTTGGCTCGCTCACTGAGCATCACATATGTCCAGTGAGTGAGTCCAGATTTTTCTTTATATATTACTGGCAAATATACAAATTCTTTCTAGGTAGGAAAAGTGAAAATGTGCAGGTAAAATTCAGGTCACTGGTGCCTTGCATTGTGGTTTATATTTCTGGTTCTGAATGGTCCTTGCTGTGAGACAACCCTTTTCTAATGCTTTGTGCAGACTGTTCATACGGGTGTCTTGCGTCCACAATTAGAATTCCAGTAAATGGAGCACTTATTGACAATGCTTTATTAGTGTGAGACAAATTTTATTTACCTACTTAGTTATTTATCCCTCTTTCTGAATTTAAATAGCACCTGTATACATTTGTTTAAGCTTTTTGCTAAGGAGCCTGATCTCAAGGTTCTGCTCTATTTTCTTTTCTGAAGTTGGGTTATGTAGCATTTGTAAATATATTTGGTCAGTGGGCATGATGGTGTCATGGCCTGAATATCAATTTGTTTTCCCCTCATCTGAAACCAAGCAGGATACTATTTTTGTTAAAATTCTCATATCACAGTGACTTTATCAAGCCACAGAGGAAGAAAAGAACAACAACGTTACAGCATGTACCTTTACATGCTATGTATGTATGGTAGCACAGACCTTTGATTTATCTAAAAGTATGAGTGACAGAAAGAGCAGCAACAGAAATGTGTAATGGTGTTAGCATTGCATGTTCTGCCTTTATAGAGTGCTGTCATCGTTCTGTAACTTCCAGCACATTGTTGCTGAGCTACTGGTTTGCACCAGTGCAGTGTGTTTCTCCATCATTTTGAATTCCTTCTTCCCTCTGCTACAGTTCCTTTTTTATGATACTTTGGAATGCAGTTACGTCCTGTCTTTTCCCTATTACTTTTACTGTTTTAATTTCCATGTAGGCTCATGAAGTTCTGTGAGCCAGAAGTTAGGAGAAATGCCATTATATGTGCATGTTCTTTTCTCAGACGTCTCTGACTCAGCACCTATGGCCGCTGTTGAGGGCAGGAGACTGCTAGATGGGGCTGAAACTACCTGGACCAGTATGGTGGCTCTTAGCAGCACACGATTCTTCAGTTTTAGCGTAGTGCTTAAGCAAGCACATCTATAAACAGTGGGTATAGTTGTTATCCAAATTGATAGTTGATTTTAGAGGAGTCATATAACTACAGGAATAAATGAGACAAATTAAAAAAGAGAGAGAGCAGGGCATGCTATAATAATAATTGTAATAAAAAAATAATCAGGGGGAGAGAAAGACATACAGATAGGCAAAGCACAAAAAAATGACTAATTTTTATCTTTTGCAAAGGAGGTAGTCATATCCAATACGATGAAAGAGTTTTCTTTGTGTACACATAGGGATGACAGTGAATTAGCTCCATGTTAATGAGCACGGCAATATAGTCTCTATGTATGACACAGGCACTTGGCAGTGCTAATGCAATCTGGGCTGGCCTAAGCAGATGATTGCATTTTTGTTGAATTAACCAGAACAGATGATAGGAATGACAGCACAGTGCTGTAACTTCCCAACAGCTGAACTTGAAGGTTTACACTTTAGGATTTTAAATAAGAAGTTATAATTTAGAGCACAGGTACTGTGGTATGATTTATTTTTATTTAGCTATCTTTTTACTGTGAAATATTAGCTTAAACGTGAAGACTGAGGTGGTTTTGCTGATGGAGTTTGCTTGTAGCTCTCTCAGCTTTCTCACTATAAATGCTGCTTGCTTAAGAATAAAACTTTGGAAGCTGCTTAAGGCTGAATAAGTGAAAATGTAGAGAAACTGGTTAATAGTCCTTTACCTTTGAATAGTTCTATTTTCAGGATAATTTTAATAAAAACTATTGTGTAGATTATTGTGCCATATTTTGTTTATTGAAAATATAATATATTTCCCAGTGAGAATGCCAAGGTAAATATTCAGTTTTTAGGAAGAACTGTTGCCTTATTTTTATAAAGCCCCTTTGCTTCACAAAGCTTTTTCCTGATAGTTCCCAGCAAGAGAGAGATCTATAAAAAACCCTATTCACAAGAAATTTTACTTAGTATCTGAATGCATGCACGCTATTACAAGGCAGTTTTTTTACTCTTTGTAACTAAACCAATTTCTTTCCTATAGAGTACTAAAACTTTGCTCATTAGCTATGCTCAGTATTTCATAGGTTCGACTACTGGCTTCTTTTCCCTGCTCCATGCTCTCAAGTGACAGCTTCCCGTTTGTTCTCTGTTCCCAGAGAAGGAAACCATCCCATAGTAATATCCTGACGAGGATATTTTTTAGTTTATCTTTTCAGAAGGATATTAAATCAACCAAGTCTAATTTTTTAAAGGTCTGTTTCTGAGACACAACTTCTCTGTGCCTGGCCTTTCATACTTAGCCCCAGCAGCTGCCCATTTCTGTTGTTATTATACCATATCAAGTCGTATTATCGCTTTTTCAAATATCAAATATAATTTTCTTTTACATTATTCTGTAAAGGCCTCACAGATATTGGAAGATGCAACACAATGTGCATAATATTGTGCAGTGCTCAAACAAATTATATTGTTCCTCTTCTTTTAATCTCTTCTCTTTCTAGAAATCCCTGCAGCATTTCTAATAAAGGGTTCAAAGTCTGATAGCAGCGGAAATCCTTGGAACCACCTGTACCACTTTAAATGATTTAAAAATCCATTGTTTGCCAAATGCACTCATTTGCTGCAAATACAAAGGAAGGAGGATGAAGGTATTGGCAGTGTTTTGGAACAGGGAGTAGGTTAAATGGTCTTCATTTCTTCCTTGAAACAAAAATAATGAATAGAAAATGCCACTCTATTTTAGGCAGGAACACTATCTAAAAGCAAACTAATATCATTATCAGTCCCCAGAACTGTTTGCAACAAGTAGAAAAGTACAATACATTCTATTTGTCATAATTTTTTACAGCTATGGCTAATTTTAAATTGTCATCTGAATTGCTGTGGATGTTTATAAATAGTTCGAAAATGATCACATCTATTTGATTTTTTTTTTTTTTTAATTAAAAATCAGGTGGGCCGTAGGACATTAAATTCTGATTAGATATAGAATTGGGCTTCTGATGCAGGTTAGGCCTTAATTACATAAAAGTTTTGGAAAGCAACACTGCGACTGAAAGAGTGTTTCCAACTCCCCTGGCGTGCCCAGCTGCTTTTTCCTCTGCCAACCTCCTCTTTGTGCTGGCTCCAGCATTTTCAGATTGCAGGATGTATTAGCTCAGAGAGATTGGTGAAGTTTAAAGACACTGAGAAAAAAGAAAGCCTCACTTTTAGCTTGGATTGGTTCTCTCTTCTGGCTTAGCACAGATGTGCTGGCTCAAGGTAGGGACAGAACTATTTCTTTTTAAGGTTCACATGGGCTTGAAGTGTTCATGAAACTATGGCCTTTAATTGTGGTATGCCGCAGCAAGAGAATAAGCACTTTCTCAATGCTACTTCTAAGCATTGCCTCTGGTATTACTAACTACCAACTTCTACCAAGGTGATAGTTCAGGTACGTGCTTCAGCACTCATTTCTTGTATCCTATTCCTCTGCTTGTGTCTGATGATCCTCATGACCACTTTCCCTGAGAGCAACAGATTGAAAACTGACTTAAATCACTGATGATCTACAGCAACCCCTGCTGAAGTTTAATGATTTCCAGTGTTGAATTCTGCACAGCTCTGGTGGTATGTGCCTCTGTAAAGCTGAGATAGTGTTAGGTACGGTGCTTGGACTGACTGGGTGTCTGCAGGTGGCAACAGCGGCATCAGGTCACACATGACAACCAGTAGATGCAAGTGTAGCGAGGCTGTATTCACAAAGACGTTGAATTGCCCAAATCTATAGCTGCGATTCTTAAAATGTCTGCATAGTAACTTACACTGTGGAAGGGGGTCTGAGTTTGTGTGTCCATGGCTTGGGTTTGATATTTTTCAAAGTTAATCCAGATGTTTCATTGCTAAACCAGTAACTGTGCACCTGCATTTAACCTAACCTGTGTCCCCAGGGGGGACCAAGTCAGAAAGTGTGTCATGCTAACAAAGGCTAGTGAGTTGGCTGCCTTAAGAAATGCAATTACTGGAATTTTTGCTCAGAAATACAGTCAGAGGAAGAGTTAGGGTCCTTTTCTGTGGTTGTAGAAGTCTTTTGCCCAAATCGGAAGTAATCCTCATGCAAAATATTATAGGATTGCAGTTCCCTATTGCAACTAGGTCACTTTGTATAAAATAATTAAAGATTTATTAGTCCTTAGGGAAGGACCCAGATCTCTAGACTGATGTTTGGGGCCCTCAGTGGAGAATAATGAATCAGCCATTTGCTGGGCAAGCGCTGCAATCATTATAATCGTGTGAAAGACTGTTAAAACATGCTCTTCCAATTGCAGCCTAACAATAAAATCAACACCTGCTTCATACTGTTTTAAGAAAAGGACATGGTGAATTGAAGTAAAAAATGAGAGCTTAGAGCTGTCTTAGGTGGAGATGCTCATCTTTGGAAATCTAAGATGAAGAAATGCATCTTATTGCCTGTTTTCTGCAGAGGATCATATAGAAAGGGAAAAGTTCCCTTTCCCTTTTATTGTGGAAGCACAGGAAGGACTGAAGGCTGGATATTCCACTTCCTTAAGTTATTGGTACCTGAATTGTGCACTTTGTAATGCTGCAATTGCCAAACTCCTCTGCAGATCTGCTCCAAAATCATTAACTAAAAATGGTGTAACACGCTCACCATCAACACATGGTGCAGCTCCCAGCAGTTCAGTGTGCTGTCATCTTAAATATTCAAAATCAGGTTGAAACTTAGAAGCCATGTCTGTTTTCCTTCCTTCCTTCTCTGTAGCAGCTTCTGGATAGAGTTGAAAACCGTTGCTATTTATCTCAGAAGGCAGCTTGAATGACAGTAACTTGGTTGCTGGGAATATCGATGACCTAAGATGTTCACTTTCAGCTGATCTTAATGCACTGGGCAATGGGAACAGCAGAGCCACACTTATGACAAAACATCATGAGTAATATCAAATAACAGTGAAAAGTTCAATAGCAGCTTATTTATCAAGTGCTCCTGGTTAGTTCATTAATTCATCATTCCCAATGAAGTGTTTCGTGCTAACCATATTTAAAAAGGCAGTCTGCTAAGTGACAGCAGTTGTAGTTATCAATTGGTTCAGAACCCCAGCAAGTAAAATAGAGCAGTGTAATACAGACTGTCATTACGAGGACTTGATGCTGTCATACAATGTAAAGTTTTCTTATTAGTCCTGAATTGTGAAGCAACTAATGAGGTGGTTTTATATCTAATTTTAAATTAATTCAGGTAAATATGTATGTACCAGTATCAAATATTTGGTGTTGGATGAAGCAGCTGATGTTAGGATTAATTTGGAGGGCTTTTTTTCTTCTAGTTGGCAGCATCTTACTTTCTTACCTGCAAAGCTGGTTGCTCAAAGTAAATTGTGTAACTACTTTGAATTAGCTTTCTGAAATGCAGAAAAAATAGTAAATGTAATTATTTATAGCTCTCAAAAAAATGACACTAAAATAGATTCCCTGTGCCTATAAATATAATGGTGCCTTGTATTGTAACATTCTTCTGCTTTGAAGCCCTATGTTCACTTCACTTTTATCCTGCCATAATCGTTCTTTCATTACCTTTCTTTCCTGCAAATGTTAGAAACTAACTGGAGAGGGCAGACAAGATGATGGAATTTTCATTTTCAATTGTATGTATGTAATATAGGTCACCTCTTCCGAGAGGGGTTTTTATACTGAAATAACTGTTGTGGGGTTTTTTTAACATATCTATTATTTCAAGGGAAGCAATTTTATAAGCACTGGTGAGAAATTCTCTTTGTACTCTAATCTGTTTCTGAAGTAGGCAGATTAATAAAAAATATCTATTACATAAATATGGAACTGTAGATGGTAAGGGTTTACAGTCACAAGGTATGCTAGAGATGAAGCTAACCTTAAAATTTGTCATTTACCATAAGGAAGAACAATAAAATAGACACCTAAGTAACTTTTGTGGAATAAGGGCTTCATTATTGTGCTTCTTAATTTGAACTTCAAAAGCAGTTTTAGTTTTACTGTGTCATGGTAATGTTGTATAATTACATAGTTTTCCCATCTTACTCTGATGTTGTAAAATTAAATTGCATTATGTAGCATAATTATACATATGCAATTATATGTAATTGAATTATATATAATTCTTCTCCTTCCTCCTCCTAAATATATCTTCCAGCAGTCAGATAGCATGCGGAGTAGTGGTAGATTGAAGCAGTGCTGTGATGCAGTTGTCTCTGTGTCTCCTGGGCAACCAAGTGTTTCCAGAATCCATTGGAAAGCAAGGCAGAACTTGCAAGTTAATGCATGCAGCTGGGAATGCCCTGAAAAGTCAGACATCCCTCGTAAACTGGCACATCTAGTTATGCAAGGCTCTCCTGATATTTTGTGCTGTCAGGAAGGAAAATCTGTTCTATTTCTGTCAATGTACTACAGCAAAGCAGACTATTTTACACAGTTACAGTAACTCTGTTGCCAAAGAAATTAATTTTTCTTTTTTTAATATTTTTTTTTTTAATTCAGAAGCACGTTATCATGTAGCAGGACTTTATTTAGACATGAAACTTTAAAACATGTTACTTCTTACACAACATCAATCTGTTTGAAGCACTGTTATTTTGATTTGAAGCCATTTGCCAAAGGCCAAGTTCTTCGTTGTGGGTCATGAATATATAAATCTCTTGAAGTTGTTTGCTGTGTTAACCTTAATGAAGGAATTTAGGTAGGTTGTGGCACATCTATTTTGTAATACAAGTATTTCATTGTGATTTTAAAAGCTTCTTTAGAAGGCCTATGAGATGTTCATTTTCTTTGTAAGAAATATATTCAGATTTGTTAAGCCATTTCCTATAAGGAGTAATGGTTTTAGACTTAAAGAGAGTAGATTCAGACCAGACATAAGGAAGAAATTTTTTATATGAGGGTCATGAAACACTGTCACAGGTTGCCTTGAGAGGTGGTAGATGTACCATTCCTGGAAACATTCAAGGTCTGCTTGGACAGGGCTCTAAGAAATATAACCTAGCTGAAGATATGCCTGATTATTGCAGGGGTTTGAAATAAATGACCTTTAAAGTTCCCTTCCAACCTAAATTTTTCTGTGATTCTTTGAATGATTCTATGATGATTCACTGAATGTGCAGTGTTAGTCCTTCACTTATACTCTTCTATGTGTCCAACAGTAGCTAGCAATAACTAAAATGAAAGAAGAAAAAGATTTTGTTCATTTGACTGCATTATCCCACTCTAGTATTTTTCAAGTTTCTTGATTGATTGTCCAATGCCTTTGCACCCTTTAAGACCTCTTCAGTTTTTGAAGAAATAAACTGCTTCTTGCAAAAAAAACTTCAGTCAGATACTCCATTTAATTCTTAGTCGTCATTCTGTTGTAGATGTCTTTGCATAATGCTCTCGGGTCCTTGTAGTAGCTGCTCTATCTTTCTTGCATTTTGTAACAGGAAGGTCTGTACCAGATAGAGAAATATTCCAGGCCTATTTACTCCTACCAGGGTTGGATTGGATTTATTTTCTTCAAATCAATATTTTTTAAAAAAATAACCTGGCTATTCTTGGAAAGCATAGTGTGACTTTGCAACCTGGTGGTGGTGTGCCTCCAACTCAGTCAAAAAGTAGTAATCAAAACAGTTCAGTGTCCATGTAAGTCACTGAGTGATCTGAGATGCAGCAGGGTTTCAGTTTGTGTTCACGTTTTATAAGGCTTACCATTGTTCACCAAGAGTGGAAAGCAGGCTGTTCCATAAAAGAATGAAATGGAATTAATTCTTCTACCAGAAAGTGCTCCTTTCTTTTTCTAAAGATAATTCAAAGTAAATCACCTGTTCCAAATATGTATTTTTTGTTTTTTCTCTTTTCTCCAAATAAATTATTTTTGAAGTATCCTAATAGTTCAATTAACTTCACATAAGTTGATAATCTACCTGCCTACCTACCTATCTACCTATCATCATAGTGTTTTACTGATCGATTTCTAAGCTTATTTTTTCACCTTGCAGATGGACAGCCAGATCTAAAGTTGATATTTTCTAGAAGTGCAGAAGGGTTGCTCTCTCTCTCTCTTAAATATTGCTGCAGTTGAAAAGAAGTCTGGCTCTGTTTAAAAATAACAAACCCCAGATGCTCTGAATTTGCTGTGAATTATTGGGGATCTATAATGACTTTTTTTTTTTTTTTTGTTATTTACAGGGAAAATGACTACTGTAAGAGTCAATGGCAATGTTTTTAGTGATCTTGATGAAGCCAGGAAATTAACGATTATACAAGTATGAACTGTATACTGTCCAAAGGCAGAAGCATAACCTGAATAGAAAATAGTGTCTTTCGTAGCCTCTTCCTCCTACCCGGATTTTGTGTATCTGTAAGAAAATTTTAAATTAAAATACAAAGCTTTGTGAATCAAGTGTCTAGGTTTTAAATGTAATTTACTTTAGGAATTCAGTTACTTTTTGTAATTACCAGTATGACTTTTATGTGCAAAGGACTGGTTTTTTTTTTTTTCATTTCCCTTGAAACTTCTTTGTTAGGAAGCATTTATTTTTCTTTTTAAAGGATACATTTGATAGGGAAGAAAATCACTTGACAAAAATGCTCTATTGTAATTATGATTTTCTAGCCTATTACCATTTAAGTGTTTTATTTTTTACAGTCAAATATTTTTCAGGAGTGCTTACGTTTTTGCTTCTCCTGCACTTTAAAAGTGTTAGTATAAATTCTATTCTATTGGAATACTTATGAAGGCTTTTGAGGGGAGGAAGGTTGTATGTTGCAGCAGTAGTCCACTCTGCATCTCAACTTGTATGCTGCTCATTCAAGAATGAGTTAATATAAAAGTGTGTGTTTTTGTAGTACTAAGGCATAAACAGAATTTTACACAGTGGTCTCAGTTTTTGAGAGGGTTAAGAACAGCTGGAAGGACATGGTGCTGGTACTACTGTGGTCAGTAAGTTCACCTTTCAAATTGATGTACTAGTAAGAATGGCAGACTGCAGAACTGCTCATGATTCTCCTTGCCTGAGAGAATTGCTGGTTCTATTATATGTAATTGTCTTAATTTGTTTGGACAGAGGATGTTTGATGATAACACAGGATGCTTCACAGAATTTCTTCATATTAACTCACAGTTACGGGAAGCTGAAAAGACCTTCCCAGTTATCCTGTTGTACATGAACTGTTTGATTACACAGTCAAATTGAAAGAAATCTTGGCAAGAGCAAAGCTGGAACACTACTGAAAATAATTAACTGCCATAAATCATCATCACTAATGTAAAAATTCATCTTAACACAGCTTGATTTTGTTGCAGTGTTAGGAAAGCCCACTGATCTACACTTCTTTGGAAACTTTTATTGTTTTGAATTATTTAGCTTTTTTTAAACCTCCAGTTGTCTAATGCAAGTGTTCAGTACCAGGACAGGGTTTTTTCAGAGCTGAGAATGTTCTCCAGGTCTTCACAGAGTTTAAGAAAGATTTAGAAAAGCCTTTGTACCCATTAACATTCAGATGCATTTTCTGTAGTTTCCCCAGGAAGACCTAATATAATAAGAAATAATATCTTTCTAAAATTTAAAAATAACAAATAAGAAGATGCTATACTGAGTCAAGCAAAGTGAGGTTGTCAGAAGTGACTAGAAACCCAGTGATTTACTTAGGGAGACAGGACTTAATTTATCTGTCCCTACCAACAGAACTGATTTCCATCCAGAAAACAACAATAAACCCATTCCTCAATAACAGCAGCCATTACTCAACAACTCTAGGTGTAGATGTTACAGGAAAAATAGGAATAAATCTATGAGGTTAATGAAAAGAAGGTAACAGATAAGTATTCTTACGTATTTAGTATAATCCCTTTTCATATCTTGTACCAAGCTAAAAATACAAGTGTGCTATATGCCATCAGGACCAGTAATGCAAATTAATTGAAAGTAATTGAAAACTATCTGCTGGTATAAAGTGGGGCTTCTGAGGAGTTATGGTATAAATGCTAACAAGACACGACAGGAGGAGCATAGTGGGTTGATATTATGGTGGTACTATTAAATAAACAGCTAAAGATAATTAAAACTGAAGCCACCATGTTGGGGGCAGCCTGCCAATGGAGAAGCAGGCTGAAAATTGTCTCATTAACCAAAAGCACCAGCACCTGTTCTGCCACTTTTGAGCCATTTTTTCTACAAAGAATTCACCTGATTGGTTGATCACTGTAGCTCCTTAGCCTCTAGGCTATTCATCTTCCTAGTTAGGAAAATCCTTATGTTCAGCACAGCTGCCTGTCTCTCCCCCAGGCAAACCATAAAAATGTCCCCCCTAAGGCCCTTTGTTAAAGGGGCTTCTGTGTTGGAAATAGTGTGGAAGTCCATGAAACCAAGTACATCTTTAACTGAAGAACAGATAGTTGTTCTGTTGGTAAGATACTTAGCAATAACTGATTTATCAAGGTGCAGGCTGGATCTACTGATGCTGTTTGTTTGTTTGAAACACTGATGCATTGCTTTCTGTTGTATCTCCAGAACAATTTCATTCTGTATAACATTTTCTACATGGATGGTTTTTTTATGTTTGTGCATTTATTTTTATTTTTATAAAGAAAATGGTTGTTTGGGTTTTTTTGCATGTGATCTGTCCCTAAATAGGATGAGTTAGTTTTCAGGCCTGGGAGCTGGAGACAATAGGAGATAAAAATTTATATTATGTTATGTGTATAAAGAAAGAAGAAAAGTAAAATTATTTTTTGAAAGAGGTTTCAGGTTTCATTACTGGCCTCTAATGAAAGTGGGAGTTATAATGTGTTCTCAAATGCTACAACTTTAAAATTTCTATAGGAACTCAATATTTACGGTTGGGATAGGTATGTGTATATTCTAGTGCATTCCACAGCTGTATGTGCTTTTTGTGTTGAAGGCTGGGATTGTTATTTATATTTGTGCTGTATGAAGTGCAAGTGATCAACGTATCAACTATGTTGTTCTCTGAAGTACTTGTGACCTGCATTATCCTTCAGTCATAGAATTATAGTGCTCCGAATTGAACATCCTACACAGGAAAATACCTGCACAGTACCTGTAGATTGCCACTTCAACTCTTGCAAATGAGGCAGCGTGTATATTCCCCTTGTTCAGGAAGAGATTTATCTGCCCGAAACTCCTTTGAGAATGGAAGTCCTTGTTGCCTTGCCTTGCTATTTAGTGGCATTATGACTATTTTATATCCTACTTATAGCCTTGTAGGGAATATTGTATCTTAACTCTCTCTTTGCAGCCAGCTGTATTGATTTGCAACTAACACACAGACATCAGACATAGTCTGAAATTTTGCTGGACGTGAGGATGAAAGCATAATATACTTTTTGAATCTGGATGAAACCAGTACTGTAGGGAATGTATGCTGGTGTGTTAGCTTTCCTGGAGAGCTGCTAATGCTGTCTGTAAGCATGCTGGTTCTCACAGGATTGCTCAAGAAGACCTTCTTCTTCATTGCTTTTCTAATAGGTAGATATTTTTGCTCCCTTGCCTTCTGTCTCTCCCAGGTCTGTGGTGGATTCACAAATGGGTTTTCTGTGATAAGAGT